>CAHIKZ030000479.1:1425000-1580000 GCA_903632075.3 Acanthosepion pharaonis
GCAGATTATGAGGATTGAAAATAATTAACCATAGACTTGAAATTAAGATTAAAGCAATGAAGGAATCATCCTCTTGGGCATCTGTTCAATAAAGTAGTGCTTCTCAGGGAAGTACTTTTTTTTACCAATAGAATATGAAAGGAATGATGGTGATTCAATCCTGTGGACAGAGCATGGATGATCCTACTTGTTATGGTCTAAACTGGTTGAACTAAGGAATGTTCCTTGTTCAAACATTTGCCATGGAAATTGTGATAGAGTAGCAACATTTCATCTGTGGGAAAGGGGCTGTAGAGTTGAAAAATAATTCCTTGCCCACAATGCCATATAAATGCTTTTGAACTCTGTAAATGCTGAAAAGTGAAGACTGGGTAGCTCCAGTCCAGATATGGCAGCAATACTCCATGGCCTGATTTGACTCTTGTAAAAATAGAGCATGGCAAGAGGAGTCAGTTACTTTCTGGTGCAAAAAAAGGACTTTTGGTGGGTGGCACTGGGTGCAAAAATTAATTTGTTAATAATTAAAAACATCTATTATGCAACCTTTAAGGCATGTGAGAATCTAATTTATCAAATTCAACATCTACCAGAAGAGGGATGGAGACTGTTCCAGTTGAAATATAAAGACCAAAACAACATAGATAAAGATGACATTATTATGAAAATCTTCAATTTGTTTAAAAGCTTTTTACCTTCATGCAGTTGGCTGCTGCCTGATGTAACTGAGTATGTTCAGTCATGAGATACTTCATTGTTAATGTAAATATTTTTGGTAGATGGTGTTCACCAAGATCTATATCTTGTCTGCAAAGAAAAACAAAAGGCTGGAAGGTGAAAGTGAATTTACTGATGGCAACAAATGAATCTGAACATATTAAACCCAACATCATATCATATGACACCAACTGCAATTTTTTGGCATCGACAATAAATCATGAATATGGTAATAATGATAAGGAAAACAGTCCAAACAACATAATTAGTGTAAACAGTTACAATATCTCATCTCAGAAATATAGACAGATACTGAATGTAAACAAGCTCAGCTAAAATTTAAACTTGGTCAATAGATTAAATTTCCCTTGTCAATAATGTTGTAACATCCAGAATGTCATTCTATGACTGAACCTTGATGGAAACTTGTTCTTTATGTCCAATCTGCACAGATTATTAACATAGTAATTTAGTAGAATTACAATCTAATTGTTTAAAGTCATACTTTTGATTTCTGTTATTACAATTAGAAACCTACCTGCACAAACTGATCACAGATTTTTCCATGACACTCAACCAAGCACGTGTGGGCTGAATGTCAGTCTCCAAAGGCTGGTAGTCATACAAAGCCTGAAGTGAAAATTAAACCCAATAAGAATTTATAAAAAAGCTTACCTTCAAAAAGGGACAATTTATAGAGTCAACATTTTGGCATGGTAGAATTTGCAAGATTACACACACACACACACACACACACACACACACACACACACAATGTTCAGACTTATTACCCAAGCTCAGCTCAAAGTTTTGTACAAGTGATATCTGCTCATCAGATATCTGCTCATCATAGTAAATATCTTAGAAATAAAACTCTAACAGTACTGCTAAACTGTGTCAGGAAGATAAGCTTAAATATTTTATTTGTTTATTATTAATATTTTATTTTATAATATTGAGCAATTTACTCACTATGACACTATGACTGGTGGTCTACTTTTTATTTCTAGAGAAAGAAAAATATTTTCATGTTAAAACAATGTGATACCATGAATTATCTAGTTTGTATCACTTATGGATTATAGTGTGTGATTTTTTTTCTTTGGGGTTGGTTAAAGGAATGAGTCTACTACACCAAACCAAGATTTTTGAAAAACTTGAAGAGCGAATTCAAGAAGTTATGTCTTCCATACCACAAGAGCTCCTGGTGAAATCAGTTGATATGATTCCTGAGTGGCTTGAGAAGCTGGTAGTGAAATCTGGCAGCCATATTGAATTTTAAATAAAACCTCATACTAAACACTTTCCTCTCATCTGTTTCTTGTAAAAATTCTAGTTAATAAATAAATTATAACTATTTTAAAATGGGGACTTACTTTTCAATCACCCTGTATGTATGTGTGTGTGTGTATATATATATATATATATATATATATATATATATATATATATATATATATAAAATGTTTTCTATAATTACAAGTGAAGAGTGTATAGAACACAAAGATAATCTTATTCACTAAAAGTTTAAAAAAAAATATCTGAAGCTTGGCAGTCACACTGCACACACAAGGGAATGACCTTTGCTTTAAGTGAAATAAAATCTTGTCTGGTGATCAAAATCATATATTTTGTGATTCTTGGTCAAGTGGGAATATGTTCATGGAGGAGGTGGATATATGCTAAAGTATTAATATGAAGAGAAACAGAAAAAAATTACCAAAGTTAAATAGAATGTTTAACAATTGCAAGGGAAAGAGAGGGAGATAAAGAGAGATGAATGAAAAAATACTTACTGTAATAATCTGGGCATTCAACTTTGTTCCCAGATTTGACAATTTAGGTGAAGTGCTCACCAAACCATACAATGCTTGCATGCAACAAGCCACAACCATCTGTAAAATATAAATATTTACTTTTAGAATTCTGTGGACTTATTCCTCCACCAATATTACTATGTAGTCAATGCCATTGGCTCTCCCAGGCAAGAATTGATCTACTTAGTCATCAATGCCATCATCATAAAGGAAGCTATGAGAAATGAAGAAATTAAATTCTTGGATATAAGAAAAAGCTGTCATCACCAATTCCTAATTCTCAAAAAACAAAACAAAAAAAACAAAAAAAAAACACTTTTGTTGGTAACATTAGTTGTTTTATTAACAAATATCTCTAGTCTACAATAGTAAAGTAAATACAGCTCCATTACTAACAAATGTGCCTTGTTTACAATAGTTAAATAAAAATTACATTACTTTTTTTTTTTCAGAAAGTTGTGAGAAATTGTTAATATTTATTTTTATTTGTCCAGACACAGAGGGATCAATTTCAAGGGGTGTGACACACTTCACACTGCTTTTTTTATAGTTTTACTAACAGCTGCTGGATGACAGGTGACACATGTTGCACATGTCACCCCCTATTAATTGAGGAGTTAATCCCAATAAACTTAACCCTCTTCATGCTGTTATTTTTTATAATAATATTGTTGAGATTCATGCATATGTTGAAATGTCTTTCATACAATGGCATTTCAGTCACATGACACTAAAATCTATTTTACCATCATAGCATGGGAATTCATATTCATTTTGGAATCTGAACCATTAACACCATAAATTCTCATCTATCTACCTGCCTATCTATACTTTAAAATGCCCCAATGAGAGATGTGTATTCCTTAAATAGGCAAACTGAAGCTTACTTTGCTGTAATGGTTTCTCATAGCTTAATGGCAAGATATGTTTGGCTTGAAAGATTAAAAAAATTGGAATACAAATTTGATTCATGTTCAGGTGTACATTTTGTTTAGTAATACTTTCAATCTATTGATCAATAGATGTTAATTTCACTATTAAAAAAAAATAAAAAAATATTGCCTACTCAAATATTTGTATGCAATAAATATAACGTTTATAAGAATAAGATTATATTTATTATTTCCTTGATTACATACATACATATACATATATATATATATACACACACACACAAGTTTCATTAAAATGACTGACAAGATATTGCAGTTAAGTTTTTTTATTTAATTTTTCTTGTGCTTTGGCTTTCTTCAGGTGATAAAAGTTGGAATTTGTTCCCAAGGACACGTGACTCATTGGATAAGGGTTGGTTCAAGTAATCCAAAAAGTGACTTGATCCAAAGAGTTGTGGATTCAATAACTAGCCACAGCAAAAGGATCAAAAAACTTGGAGAGAGTTGAATTACAAAAGGGAATTAACTGAGACATCCAAAAAATAGAATTAGAACAATCTATATAGACTAAATAAATGGTTCAGTTCAAAATTCCAATGTATATCACCTGGCAAAGGTCAGAGCGTACAGTAGCTGGAACATTGTGAATATGGCAATCAAGATGAGGATAACAGTCTGAATGATGTAAATAGTGTAAAAAGCAACATATGCATATTTCTCACAGGTGCCAGTGATCATAGTTTGAACCAAGGTAAATGCCAGAGTCTCCCTTCCTACTTTAAACACTATCTTTCTAACTGTATTCCAGTCACTATTTGGTCATGTGTTGTACTAAACTAAACTAGTAAATACCATAAACAAATGCATATAATTAAAGAATCATTCCAGCTTTTGACTGATTATTGTAAAAGCTTGGATTTTCAGCTCTGCCTTACCATATGTTGTAATATACTTAAAATCTTCACTTCTTATTGGACTGGATCTTGTGACTTCTAATTATTTTGACATTCCTGTTTTCCAGTCACCCTTTAATTTAACTCAGAGTATTTCAATATAATTAACATTATTATCCGAAATAAAAAAAATGATTTTAACTTACAGGGGTTGCCAGGGTCATGATCTTGAGAATAGTTTCACACATGGCTTGGATGTCATTCTGATGAAGAACACCAAAAATTTTTTTGACAAGGGCTAACACATGGAGGGTACCAATGGCATCAGTTCCAGCTGGGAAATGTGTGGAAGAAAAGAAAAACAGGTGAAATTAAAATGGACAATTTATGCTATTTGCTTTAACAGATGAAAGCAATTTGACTGAGAATAGTATAAATAAACATTAACTATAAGATCAATAAAACTAGTGAAAATTAATAAAAATACTTCAATTCAAAATTTAAATAAACATATGATCATTGCTATTACTAAATAGTAAACAGTTGGTTGATTTTTTTTAGTGATATATCAACCTCTATGGTTATGTAATTCCGAAATCTAAATATTTTGAACAATTTTGTGGCTTCAACTAAATATATATTGAAGAAAATTGTATATGGTAATTTTTTTTAATACAAAAATGTATTGCTAGTATTTTTTACTATGAAACTGTATTTTCATACTTTCATAGTGCTTTCTTTTTGTTGCTTTTCACTATTTGTCCATAGCTGGGACCCTAACAGGTGCTACCACCACATGTCAGAGTGAACCTGGAAACAGCAGCAATTAAGTGATGCTACCATACTCCTCCAATCTCCACACGAGTGGCCTTGCTGTCAGATGTAGTTTATTGTCATACCCAAGACTAACTAAGTAGTAAACAAACAATATGGCATAAAGAGTTGAAAGAAAGTGCTGGTAAGATAACTATTTGAGCTTCATTTTTTTCACAACAAATTATGCAGCACTTATTTTCATTAACTGCATTACTTAGAATAATTATTTTGCTACTTATGTAAATATAAAAACCATTTTAGTTGGCAATAATATAAGTAACAGCTATAAAAAGGGAATGTTGATTATTTATGGCTAATTTGTATAAATAATGCACTGACTATTGCTTGTGTCACATGGCAATAATTCTAAGTAAAATGATGCATTAAAATAAGTAAGCAAGTAATCATTTTAAGTTCTCTGAATATCAGTGCACCCCTTTCTCTCTTATAGATTACTAAAACTTAATGCAAATGAAGAATATATCCATCATCAAATTACAAACAGCAAAAATACAACCAATAATTTAATACAAAATATATAGTACACAGTATAAAGAAAGTTTTAAAATACTCAAAGATATACAAAAGAAGCTACCTGCATTAAATATCTATCACCACAGGAGATAGCATTTTAAAATGTGGATAAAATGATTAAAATGCATATGAAGTAGTTACAATACATATAAAATAATTTATATATTTTATTTCTGCTGTTGTCAATCTCTGTGAAACTGTTCTACAGGCAACATCACTTTTACAATACATGTGTATTTAAATAAGAAATGTAGCTAACAACTTTTGAGATTGACAACATTTAGTTCCAGATAATGACTGAGAAAGTCAAAAAGTACTAGAACAAAAAAATGAACTTTGGACAGTTAATCCACCATTTTGATGTGGATGTGCAACTTAGATGAAAAGGAAAATATATAAAAAAAAACAACTTTTTAAACAGATTTTATCAGTTGAATTTAATACAATTTATGTAAATGAATTATTTTGGCACACCCTTGTATTCATATCTCTTGAATATAAATCTCATTTGCTCACTTAAAATATTCTTTTTTAAAACATTTTATTAGTTTCAATAATTTCAGAATTATAAAGAAAAAATAATAATCTAACCTTATCCGAAAATTTCCAGTTTATTTTCAAAATAATCTCTGCACAAACTTGATAACTCATGTCAGTGTGTCAAATTCATTCAAATTCAGCAGAAACTTACCTCCATTTTCCTCAATTCTTTGGATGCAGTGCTTGGCTGTGAAAGATGCCATTGGATGGCAAGAAGGAGCCTTTTCAGATTTCATCAGAGCACTTGATTTCAGAATCAACTCTACACTTTCATGTGATGTTTTTCGTACCTGCAGGAAAGATATGAATGACTTGATCTACAGATAAATGCAGGTTAATGTTAATGACAAGAGTTCGAACAGAAAGCAGAAGTTAATATCATATCTAATCACTTGAGATTGGGACATTTTAAAATTATGTTATATTAGTGAAATATCTTACAAGATGTTCCAGAATAATCACCATTTTTACTGCTGTCATCATCATCATCTACAAACTGTCTTGAATGACTGCAAGACTAAGACCTAGAATAAGAACTTTTTCCACCAGATACAGTGTCAACCGCTCTAGGATAATCAGTGCTCTCATTACAATTTTCTTTATGAATAAATTGTCTTGATCCACTGCCAGAATGAGAAAATTCAGGACAAAAAAAAAAAAAAAAATAAATAATATCCTATATCCTGTCAGCTACTACAAAATAATCACTGTTTTCAATACTTTCATTATAATCTACAAATTAATATTTTGTCAACTTCAGGCTAACATCAAGTGCAAGATGAAGCCAGTAGCCCCCTGCCCCCCAAAAACAGCCCAAGATGGAAGCAAGACAGATCCTTACCTTTGGTTTGTTGTGAGTAATAAATGCCAGAATACCAAGGTAGATTTGCTTTGTAGATGAGGCTTCCCAGATGGAAATATCTTGTGCACTTAACAATGCTGCTAGACATCGCAACAGCTGCAGCAAACAATGAAAAACAATAAGAAAAATGAAGAAAAAAATATTTAAGTACTGATCCAACATATATTATTCTTGAGGTTTATTAAAAAGAAAAGTAAAATTAACAGATAATATTGTAAATTGAATACGTTTATCTCTATCTATAAAAGGCAGGATGTGTGTGTGTAACGAATGCATGGTCGCAATTTTCGACAGATTTCCACCAAAATTTACATGCACATGCTCCAAGTTAGCGGGAAGGCCAAAACCAACTTTGCATTTCCCAACTCCCATCGATAGTTGAAATAATTGATTTTTTCATGCTTCTATGGCATTTTCATGTAGTTTGCAGCCATTTTGTACTGGCCAGATTGAGAGCCTATAGCTGGCTGCCACGAATAGGCAGGAAGATTCTATTGGCCAGTGTGAGAGCCAACAGCTGACTGACACGAATGTTAGCTAGCATGCAAAAAAAAAAAAAAAATTGATAGCTGCATTCGTCACAAGTGGGAAAAGTTTAAATCTGCATGGCACTTTACTCCAATGGGCTCATTCACTTGCTTAAACTCAACGTTGATTCTGATTCCACAGAACTGGGTTGGGTGTGAAAAAGTATTTGTTGTTAATATTTATTTTTTCATTCGGTTTTTCCAGTTACGAGTCCTTTTTTAAAGCTGATCGTTTTGTGTTCATTTTGTTTAGTTCTTTTTTCATAACAGATTTAATGTTTAGTATAGAGCTTAGAAAAAATTCGCAGTGTGAGATAGGCAAGAAGTAAGGCATGTAGCAACATCAGCATGTCAAAGGGCACTCCTTTAAAGGCAAGGAGGGGCAAAAATATTTTAATTCAAGTGATAGCGATTGCTGTATGAGTTGTACGATTTTTGAATCAAGCACGGGCAACGCCGGGCCATGCTGCTAGTTCATTAAATATATAACAATCTAATTTTGGTAGTAATGTTTGCACAAATTAATTATCACTGAAAATCTTGCTTTTCTTCATTTATTTCTGTAGTAAAATCATTTCAAAACATTTAAAATACACAGTGCTCTAGTAAATGGCCATTTGAATTTTTTGAAACATTTTCCAAGTAATATGTGCTTTCTCTAATCTGAAAGTAGACTGTCACAGGGCTTCAATACCAGTCTAACTTTTGTTAAGTTATGATCATTTCATGTTAAAACTTGTACATGTTTAATCTTCTACTTTTAAGTGATCAGTTCTGGATAATTGATTATTCTGCCTTTTTTGCTAGGAAAGTCATTGTCAACTGTTTTAGTTTGATACTCTTAAGAAAAAGAAAAGACATCAGGTGGATTTTGAAGCAACACAAAATGCACTCAAATAAATATGACTTTTTCGTCATATTTTGCCTGACCCCCACCCAATTTCAAATAGTGCTAACAGAAAATGCCAATTTTTTTTCCTCTTTTATAGTCTAAGTTTCGAAATACTATAACAGTTTAAATAACAGTTAATTAAGGTGGAAGAAATTTAAAACATACTTTGTTCCTTTTTATATTGATCATTTCCTGCTTTTGGCACCATATGAGCATTAAATATCAATTTTTCACATAACTCTCCTTGTATTTATCAGAAAATCATGATTTAGACCTATATGTTTGAGTGGGGATGCTGAATCCATTTTGGCACTGAGTCACCTCTCCCTTTCTAAATAGGTTAAATGCAAAATTTAAGCTCTTTTTGTGAATTTTAGTTCTTTATTTTAGATTTAAACCCTGATTTTTTTTATTTTTTCTTGTTAGAAATATCAGTATTGTTTTAATCTGTCTCTTATGTACAAAATCATTAATAGTTTCATAACTGAGCTGAAAATCAGTCAGGAGGCTCAAAAATCACAAATGTCTGCTTGGCTCTATTGTACAATTTCATAATACTACTTGATGAAACTGTCACATAATGGAATTAAACAAATGAAGTGTCAATTTGTCATTTAATAATTGTTAACATGCATGATATAATGATGATTTTTTAAAAATAGTAAATTCAAAATAAGCCCTATAAAAGGCTAGTGAATGTCATCAATAATAACCAACTGGAGAAGAAAACCCTATAACAATAATTCAAGCTATTTCCCTGGAATTTCACAGTATTTGGCTACAATAAGAAAACCGAGTTCCATAATCTACAAGGTGTCCAAACTGTTTAAGCCATTTTTTGTGTTGCTTTTGTTGGCACCACAGTTTTGGTAAATCTATTCTCCAGCATTTTCTTTCAAGAATACAATCTGTAATAAATTCTTTGGTACAAAAAAGAGAAAATAAAATAAAAAAAATAAGGAAGGAAGAAAAAGAAAAAATGTTGGTAAACAAAAGAGAAATGGTGATTAATAATATTTGGATCAGCTCATTCGCAGCCATATGAATCGATCATAAAAAAGTACATATAATACTCAGCAACCATTTTAACAAAGGTGATTCCATCTTTCTACATTGAATAGTTTCCAATTTTCTTCTTGCTGAGTAAAGAAAATCAGAAACTGCTGTTGCAATAACCTGTTTTTGAAATGACCTTGCCATGAAAAATGGATAATGAAATTTTACAGTCATTGTAAATGCATGTTCTTATTACAATTAGAATATTCTTTTTATGAAGAATATGGTGTTTTATTTTACCATATCACAATCTAATAGCTTGTGGTAGAAATTAATAATGTTCAAATAATTTCAAAGGGAGATAATTTAGTTCATATACTGAAAAACAATAATTCAGATATTAATGTATTTCTGAAATACATAAATCTAAAATATTTGTGTTTATAAACAGATGAAAGCCAAGAGATCTGATTAGACACGCCAGAAATGCAAATAACAGAGATCAATACCTTAAATTAAATAAAAATTAATGCTACTTACAGATTTTATTAATGAGGTTGACTCACTATTTGCGTTTTTTACCAATAAATCCAGCAATTTCTTAGACACATCAGAAAATCTTTTCTGAAGAACAGCATCTGGGACTCTGCAAAGTGGAAGAAAATAATTCTTAGACATCACTTTTGACATGATAAACAGTTAAATAGAATCTAAGAGTTGTTTACATTGGTGTTTATATTATTTCTATCTATCTATAAAGAGCATTTTAGAGATTAAATTGTTTCAGATAATACATTAAATGTATGAAGGAAAATTTGACAGCTGCTTACTTTCTCTATATGCTTTTAGTGTTACTAGCTATATCAATTTAATAAGGGAACAAATTTGCTATGTAAACTCATAGCTTTATAGAGCCAAAACAAATATTCAAACATTGTAATTTCTTAAAATTAAAAAAAAAATCATTTAAATTCATAACCTGGAATGTGTAATTGATAGCAATATAAGAAAAAAAGAATATGAAAAAAATATTTGGAAAATTTTTATTGCAGTGCCCATTGTAAAATTCCACCAGAAATCCTAACTGTGACATTAAGAATTACTACCAGTTATGTATTTATAATTTCCTTTGCTTAGAACTACAAAGATATTTAACTGGTCTAGCATATAGAAAATAAAAGTGACTTTATAGATTTGTCATTGCTGACCTATTCACAAACTATTTAGTCTCAGACAGGAACTATTTGTTTTGTAAGCTTTTTGTCAGCCCTACAGAGGATTGGGAGAATCATATTGTTGTGAATATGGATTATCTCCTCTTAGATAATCCAAGTTATAAAAGCTGTATACTTCCGCTGTCAAGTCAGATGAGTAGTAGTATTCTTAATTGAATAAACGATTACTAGACAGAATCTCTTGTCCTGTTTTCATTACACATATCATTTAGTGTATGCAAAATTCCATATCCATAAAAATAAAATATGATTAACCAGGAAGCAATGAAGGCAGTCCATTATCTTCACTAGATACTGCTTTTCAGTTTCTTAAAAGACATACGGGGGTTTAGTCAATTCCCCAAATGACAGTGTTATGTTTTTGATGGTTTTAAACAATTTGTCAGAAAATAAGCAAGAATTAAACAAATAAAGTTAACTTAGTATGGGATAGCATTTGTTTTAATCCTTGCAGGTAAACTTGCAGGCAGCTTTTTACTGAAAGGTGAATTAATGTTGTTCCATTCAATAACAATGGCAAACAGTTCATGAGTAGTTGGAAAAATGTTTCCTGGTTAAAAGTTTTCTCTAAAATGTTCAAATCTGAAATCTGACATCTGACATGATGGTTTTTGCAGTGTGGACAGGAGCAATATCTTGTTGAAAAATAATATTATTCATCATTAGAAAACAAATTTCCAGGTGTGGGAAGTTAGCCTTTCTATAATATTATCCTATATTCCAATGAATTAATCTTTCACATGTTAGGTTTAGCCTACTTTTTCTGTCCCAGGAGTGGATGCAATAAATCTTTAAAATGTTACAGAGCAGAAAGAATTAGAGTAACTCTATTTTTTGAAAATAAATGTTTTTAAGCTTTTTGTGTGCATAAAATTACTGAACTTTAATTTATTTTTTTTTCTTTTGACAGTTAAAGTTTCATTTTTCACCTAACTAAATAAGAAAAGGATGTGCAGGTGGATGTTGACATGGAAAATGTAATTGGAGAGCAGAGTTCAAATTCCAAGCTACTGTGTTGTGTTTACATTTGCACCCATGCACTTGAGGAAAACCATGAATCTGTCTCTTTCCCACCAGTTATGGGTTAAATAGCATGGTAGACTTAACTCTCTAGCATTGGGTGGCAACCAGCATAAAAGAAAGTATACATGGAATTCAAAACCATGGAGAAGGCAACAGGAAACCACTATACTATTCTCCTAAGAAAGCATCGCACTCCAACAATAATAAAGGAAAAGGATATGTGGAGACTCATGATTATCTACAGCTTGAAGGGACAAGGTATTAAAAAAATAAAAATGCTTAATTTCTATTAAAACTATGACTGTGTTCTCTGCATGCACACAAAAAGACAGATCTTAATGTGAGAGTCAATATTTTCACAATAGATCTGGCATTAACCAGCTGATGATACTTACCTGGCCCAATTGGGCTGGAACATTTTCTAATTAATATTAGCCTGAGCTACAGGAGGCTATACTATCAGGTAGTACCTCTCCTTCAAGAGGCTGGGGATCATTATCAGGTAGCTGAGGTATCCCAAAAGAGGAAGTGTCAAATGAGCTTGTGCAATTTTTTTGAAAACACACATAAAACTCAACCATGTGCCAAATTTGTACAACATGGGTGTAAGAATAAATCCCATTAACTAGTTGATGGTTAAATTTTTAGGACATATTTAGATGATAAATATACCATACTAGCTTAAAAGCCACTCTATTGGGCAGCATTTAACATAGCTCCTGCGGAGAGGTCTTGATTTGGGCCGTCATCACAATAGTTAGGGAGGAGTAGATGTGATAGGCAACAATAAACTACAGAAGAACTCAAAATTGATTGTTGTATTTCAGTATTGCATTAATATTTAAGCTTACTTTTTAAAAGCTCAATGATAATTCTTCTGATGCCACTTAATTTAAAGACAATTTGATGTATGTAGGGCCTTACTTTCCATATCAACAGTTATTTTTATTCCATAATTTGTCACAAAAAAATCACGTTAAAAAAAAAAGAAAAATTTCAGGATTGCAGGTTCGGATTTGGCTCAGTGTGTTTTTAATTTGCTCATGGAGTCGGCCTGATTCCAAAATTGTATGATATGTTGGCTTACGATCTCTAGGAGTAAAGTTGAAAAAAGTGTGACAGTGACACACTGACATTCACATTTATTATAGAGATGAATTTCATTTTCAGTTTATATCAGAAATAGTTATAATAACTTAGTGGTGTAAGATTTTATTATGAAACTGGAATATTGTTCATCATATTCTAAAAGAATATATACTTATCTTTTTAATTTCAAATATATCATTTGCTATGGTTGCCAAAAAGACAAAACTTCAAAAGAAAATAAGACATTGTAAATTTATGACCACAATGTTGGAAACTGTAAAAAAGTTGAACAGAATTGCTAACTATGGAAATAACAATTAAAAAAATGTTACTCTTGGCTATGAGAATTCTGAGTGTTGTTTGTCCATGTATTCATTCATCCATACATACATACATTTTTCTAACCATTATCTCCAATAATTAGACATATTATCAAAATATCTGATGAGACAAAGTACAAGGGTTCAAATGGGTTCATGCTTTTCTCAAGAGCTATGAGTATAATGTAAATAAAAACAGCTCCAGCCAGAAATCAAACAATTTGAAAATTAGTTTCCCAAGCTAATAACCTTCACATGATCTTGCATCTTTATATACAATACACCTTTATTAAATCTTTGCAAAAGTTTCCAGCAAAAAAGGGTTTTTCAGTCTACTTTTAGAGAGAGCACTGAAAACAATTGCTCACATGTAATATACATACTTGTTTCTATATTCAAACATATATGCAGACACATATTCATACACACATACAATTTTCATAAATCTAAAGTTATACTTACTTGCTGATAACAAGACTTAGCAGATAGGTAGCAGCAGTCAAACTATCTTCTGTATTCATTGTATCCAATGCAGTTATCTGGTAATTAAGATGACAATATTAACTTATTTAAATATCTGCAAACAAACAATTATTGATACCTGTTGTAAAACTTTATAAAAAAAAAATGTCAAGTGTGAAAATTCAAGAAGGATCATGTTTTATATTTTTATTTTCCAGATGAACTTTGTTAATAGTAGAAAACACTGAAAATTGGTTATAATGTAGTTCATATGCTTTTAGGGTTGTTAAAACCTACTTCATTTTAAGTGTTAATTTTGTTTTATTGATCTAAGAATTTAGCTATTTTTTTAATCAATCCTTCTTGCATTTCCAACATAAAAAAATAATCACCACTTCTGTCAGATTACAAGTGGCTTTACAAAAATATCAATTAGTCCATCTACCAGAATGGACATTTTTCTGAACAATGGCATTATCTCAACAAATATATTAGATTCAGTCTGAATAACTACAAAACTGTGAACAGTTAGAACTTCTAACACAAATTTGACGATTTAAAAGGGTAATAAATCTATTCATTATTTTTAACTTGGTTTTCATCTTTTTTTCACCCACTACATTTTACATCTCTTTTTTAACTAAATGTCATTAACCTCAGTGTTCCCCCATTAATGACAATTCCTACTCTACAGCATATAAAAATCTATATATAAAATAAATAAAAATAAATATAGTACACAGCCAACCAGTATTTATAAATGTCTAGTGTTATCTCCTTGCTGTGGTACATAGTCCTTAAATGATTATAACAGCAAACAATGCTCAGACATAACCACTTGACTAAACCAACTTTGATATGCCAATTTTATAATAGAAATCAAGATATCTGATACTAGATGACAAAGTGTCATAATTAAAATTCAAGATCTAACTGAAAAGACTTTAGCAAAGTTTAACTTAGGACAAGGCAACAATACAGAATGTAAGAACTTTTGTCTCTTGACACCACCAAATGGTAGGTTTTATTGTTAAAAAATTTTTTTTAGAATTTTAATAAAACTGTAATATATGAAACTGAATTTATACATTTCTCAAGAATTGGCAACAAAAATGCTAAACACTATTTATTTATTTAGAAGATTATAGAGGAAAGATATAAAACTATTTTGTATAGGATTCAATTTATGAACTATAACAATAATTTATTTATTTATTTACAAGATTATATTTAAAACAATAAAAATTACCAAGGCAGTTTACAGTAATAGCAACATCAGGAGAAAAACATCCTTTTTAAAGATTGTTTTTGCCTGGTCCTATATTGACCATTGCTAAGATCTTTTTGCTTTATACACCAAACAGAGAAGATATATTCTTCTCACTGACTGACATCCAGAACTGATCTGTTGGTTAAGTTTTCTTTATCAATAACTGTTTTATCTACTGAATAAGAAAACTAAATGCTGGATATATCAACATTTATTGTTTGATATTAATTTTGCAATTGATAGTAAATGACCAAGTTAGTGGGTGGAGTTGTACAATATGCCCTGTGATCAGAAATAATTTTTTTTATATTACTATAGATTAATCACTCCAGATCAGGAGGATAGAAAAAAAAATTATAAAAAGGTTAATAGTGGAGTTCACTTTGTTATGTAAATTGAATATAAACTGACCCCACTCCACCTACAGAATCAAAAACAAATATGCTCATATGATGAGATATGAAATTTAGAAAATAAAATATTTTTTTTTTAAATTTGTAATCTAGAGTGTTTAATTTCAGTAATATATGAAAAATGTATTATATTATAGATTCAAAATTGAATTTATAAAATATATATATATATATATATATATATATATATATATATTAAGAAATCTTATCTGAGCATATTTTGTTTTGGCTTCCATAGGGGTTTCAATTTACAATGAAATTACATAGCATTTGATGCACGGTAGAGTAATATATTGCGGCTTGGATTATGGAATTGGAGAGCCGAGTTCAAATTTCAGTTGAATTCATTCCATTTACTTACTTATTTACTGAGAAAGGTATGAATCCAACTCTACACTCCCCCTGCCCCACTGCCAGGAGTAAATAATAGGAAAGACTGTGTTCTCTAACCTTGGGTGAAAACTGGTGTAGAAGAAGGAAAACTCTGAATTCAAAACTGTATGTAGCCCTAATGAAGCACATACTATGTAGCTAAGGAAAAGATCATTTGTATTGACTTGATGATGCTGACTATGGCTGACTCCTTTTTTACATAGCAAACTGCACCTCCCTATTAACTTTCATAAAATTTTAAAGAAAAAAAAATCTGTGATCTGGAATGCTTAATCTATAGTAATATGAAAGAAAAATAAAAAAAAATAGATTATTTCTGCCCATTGTTCAACTCCACCATTTAATGACACTATGCAAGTATGAGGAGAATCAAAGTGTATTTGCACATTTTTACACCTAAGATGAAATTAATACACTAACTTAGAATAAATTTGAAGTGTATAAATGATACTTTACCAACATCTGAAAAGCAGGAGAATAAATAAAAGGTTTAAACTTAGAACATATTTAAGTTTATCATCTTGCCAATTCTACAAAATACTGTAGGAAGACACACCGCCTACATCACATTTGTGAAAATTACCAACAGTCCTAAATACACATAGGTATTCATAAGGAAATAGTTTTAGCCATGTTACTTTATCTTAAAATGCATAAAACAGGAATTTCTACTGCCCATGCACGCAGGTGTACACAAACAGAATCATCTCACCAATGCTGCAAAATATTCCGTTTCGGATTCCTTTCCTCCATTCTCTTTAATCACTTCAGTGACGGCTGCAAGGACCGCCAACATCTGCTTGGACAAAAAGTTAGAAATGAATGTCACCAAAACAACAAAAACAACATACAAGTTTAAAGACTTTGTTCTTTTCATATAAATGATACATTGCATTTTTTTTTTTTTAAATAATGTTTATGAGAGATATTTACTATATTTTGGCTTTGTAAATTACTTTAAACGAAAACATTTTTCTCTAAAGATTCTATATTAACTACATGTAAGTAATGCAGCTGCTCTTCTCTGAATATTTTGAACCAGTTTTTTTAGCCATTGATTATCTTATATGTGAATGTTCAAGGTTGCATGATGACTATTGGCAAAGAAACTACAATTGCAATTTCAGTTGTTTTTAATGCAATTGAGAAAGCTTGGAACCCATTTCCTGTCCTCTGTTCCATTTACAGATATCTGGGCTATAAAAATGCTTTGTCTGAGATGAGAATGTATTAATAAGAATTTGGGCAAAACAGTGTTAATTGTAAAAATGTTACAACCACTGTCAAATTTGGCTGAAGGTATATATTTTTTTTTTTTTTTTTTTTTTTTACAAACACAAATTTATTCACAATGACAAGTAAGAACCTGGGACTGTCTGGATATATCTTTTTTTCTCTGTCCATAACTTGTTATGTTAAAGCAAACATATAGAAAATTAACATGTGAATCTTATCCAGAACTGAATGTGCAATCTTCAGGTAAGCAAGTAAGTGACATATCCATTATGTCAACATTATTTTGCTTGAACAACATAGTAAAATTAACTTAAAAACTTAGGTAGAGTACACAGACAATGTGACCGATTTGTTTTTTGTGGATTATTTAAAGTCAAAACATATTTTGGATAGTAATTTTTTTTATTTTTGCAAGTGAATATTGCATTAACAATTTCTTCAGAATAACGATTTTCTTTCCAGATATAAGTTTTACTATTTAATCTTTAGTTGGGAGAGATGGATTCATACTTTTTTCTGTGGGTATTTGCACATAAGTGAATATAACAAATCCAATTGGAAATTGAACCAGGCTTCTTGATTTCTTATTTCAAGCCCCTATCCAAACATCCATAAGCAGCATAGTAAAATTAACTTGCAAATACTAACTTGGTTACAGTATTCAGATACTGTGGTCCTAGGTAGAAGAGCCAATCTAGATGTAAACAATTGCAGATATCAATACAGAGGTGCCCAAGGAACACTTAAGTGGAAGTCACATCTTAAGCAGAGACATAATTTGAAAGTCAAATTTTTGACAGGATTCTGAAAACTTAAGAGATTAGTAAATTTATGCTAATGGTAAAGAAATCATTACCAATGTTTTCGAGAGAAAGATAAAAACTAACCAGGCATATTAAACCTTTTCTAGCAAGATGATACATAAACACCATACTAATTTTTTTTTTTGCAAGTGATGTAATGACTAGCAGCAAGAATTCAGAGTTGAGTTTGAATTTCAGTCAAGTTTCATTACATTCCCTTTTGTGCAAATAACATTTCTTCTACTTCGTCTAGCTATGAGTTAAATAGGAGGGCAAACTGGGTATTTCAGCTTTGGTTGACAACTAGTCTAAGAGAATGACAATTCTAAATTCAATAATATGTGTATTGGCCTGGTGAACCACAAACTATGCAATTAATGAAGGGCTTGTAGAACTTATGATAACTATGATTCCAATTGCTGTTGTACTTTTTTTTTTTGGGCCAAGGATCAATGATTAGTCCAGTGAGGACCGAACAGGAAGTAGACAGAAATTATTGCACTAATCTGTTGAGTGAAAACGTTTTTGCCTTGATAGTCTGCATTCAAAAGTGACTTGTCTGCCATGCTAAAGTTTCAAAGAATTTGTTAGAACCTACACACTTCAATGTCTGAGTTGAAAAAAAAAAAAAAGTTTTCAGAGAAAAAAAAAGTGTAGCCTTATATAAATTTCAAACAACTGAAGTTGTAGAAATCTTTATTTAGAATTAGCAATGTCAAGCAATGTAACCATAAAATCAAAATGCTGACTCACAACATAGAATGAGAAAAATTAACAAACATCAATAAATAAGCAGTGCAAAAAGACAAGTCAAATCAATAATTCAAGCCATTGTATCCAGAAGTGCCTAATCGTTCACAGACATGTACCAACTAATTACATTTAAGCTGTCATCATATCCAAAAATAACATTTCCCAAATTGAGAGAGAAATCTTCAAAATTTTAGAAAACTTCTTCACCTGAATATTTAAAATGAAATTTTTTTTAAAAACTTTCCAGGAACAATGGATTAAACTCAGACATATGGGAACAAGGTGCAAGGAAAGCAATTCTAACCCAGTTTGCTCTACTTATCCCTTGCTCTAACAACAACAATGTACAATAAATTGTCTCCCTTTATGAGTTTAGGAGAGCCAGTATTTGTTGATTTTTCTGAGGCTAAAGTTAATTGGGAGAATGCATTGCAGCCTTTAACAAAAGTATTTAAATAGAGAAATAAGCCACACAGATTCTATCTAATGCAAATGTGTGTATATATATATATATATATATATATATTCCCATTATCTGAAACAATCTTCAGGTTAATCATCTCGTCAGATATATATACAGTTGGCCACTATTTATGTATCCAATATTAGATGATTTTTAAAAAATAAAAAATTATATACTTAATTGCTGCAAGAGTAGAAAGATTATGTTTATCAGGTTATGAATTCATGCACACAATCTTGACAGAATATGACTTCTATAGATACAATGTAAATGTACTACAAATGATT
Source organism: Acanthosepion pharaonis (assembly GCA_903632075.3). NCBI lineage: Eukaryota > Metazoa > Mollusca > Cephalopoda > Sepiida > Sepiidae > Acanthosepion > Acanthosepion pharaonis. The sequence continues at coordinate 1,444,232 of CAHIKZ030000479.1, forward strand.
TTTAGTTTAGAAAAGCAAGAAAAAATATTGTCTTCTGCAAAAAATGGTCAACTGCTTTTGTTAAAAAAAAAAAAAAAAGATGACAGACCTGCTAAGTGCTCTTTAGCACAAGTTGCTAAAATAACTACTATAGTATATTTAAAATTTGCATTTTTTAGTTATTATATGTGTGTATATATATATATATATATATATATATATATATATATATAAAATTAGGAGAAAAAATTGATTCTGCTACCTTGATTTCAACCTTTTGGTATCGTCAAGTGTTTTGTATCAATTGATTTCACAATGTTTTAAAAAGGATAACATTCATAGATGTCAAAATGCTAACACAATTGTTAGGATTTACCAATCTTTGTACACCTGTAAAGGCCAACTGATTCCAGAAGAGATTTCAAGCTTGCTTTTTGATGAACATTATTTGCAATAACTGGAAATGGTTCAAGAAAAAAATTTCTCCATTTTTTTTTTGCCTTAAACATTTCTAATAAATCACTGGCATTCCCAGAAAAGCCAGCACAAAATCAACATTTCATAAGGTACATAGAATCATGCATATAACAATATTTAATAGTCAAACTGTAACAAACAAACAAATATAGCATAAAGAAGGAACAAAAAAGAAATATATATATTAGTGAAGATACATAATATTCAACGTCAATAGCACGACTCAGAATTTCATACAGTTGTTGCAATCTTTAGGTTGTAAATACAATCTGACTGTTAATTTGCATTCTCATGGTGATGATTCAAAATTTTGTGTTAAAACTTGTTTATTTAATTATTACTGCCTAAAATATTATAATTAACTAATAATAATTTATGTCATTTAAATTCATAAATTGGAAAGATGAAGAACAAAAAAATTAAAGAAAAAATATTTCTTAATTATTTGAATTTAAATTTTGATTCACAAGTAAAAGTATCAAGGGAACAATTTTTTGACAAAATTATTACTCAGGATGGAAATATAATATAAAGGTACAAAAAAAAAATGAATGGATTGATGTTATCTTACTAATGCATTTGAAACCAAGACTTGTATTTGTAAAGTGAAATTATATAAACACAGGTTATAAATAAATTGAGCACAGTAATATTAGACTATATGTGTGTATAAATATACATGAAATGTTATTAATGATGGGTACTAAGAATATTAAAAGTTGTTGCATATTATAATATTCATGTATTGTAATCTCTATTAATCAGGATCAATGTGTTTTATCAGGTGCTTGGATTTATGTATACATGTAGACATTAATTTGGACCTTGTGTTCAGCAGGTTAGGGTTATTTAAATGTTTTAATAAGCTTCTCCAACAAACACAAGTTACATCTGTCTCCCATTCCATTGTATGGCTTAGCTTTTGTGATTATTTTCTATCTAATGATTGGGTTCTGATGGTTGTTTTTTGTTTTTAAATAGTTAAATGAAGATTGCAGCAACTACATGAAACTCAGAATAGTGCATGAATAGTTGTGCTATCGATGTTGGATATTATATATATTCACTAATATATGCTTATAGCTCTGTTTCATAACATCCAGCACTGTATTTATAACACCCATAGAAGAAATATATTTATACATACGTAAAATTTTTTCGTGTGTATGTGTATGTATGCTTTTTATCATACACATACCTATATATATATACACACACACAAATATGTATACATGTTTCACATAATGCAATGAGATAAAGAATTTTACTAAAAGCAACAAAAGTAAACTAAAGCATAATCATAGGATAATGATTTTGTGTGTATACAGATATACACACACATATATATATATATATATATATATATATATATTCATAGAGAAGCATGCATACATAGATACATAGCTTAACAAAACAAAAAATAACAAAAAAACAAATCTCTATTGCCAAGTGGGGTAACTTGGCTTTGATCTGCCAGTGTCCAGATTATTTTGAATTCCTATTTCTTGTGTATTGGTCAATATCCAATTGCCCACACATAAATGTATTTTTTCTTACACTAAGAACAGCTAAACTGAGCTCTTTTCATTAGATAAAGAGTTACTGCACTTGACTGGTCACATATCAAGAAAAGAGAAAAAACTCAGCTTTCTAGGGTTTTAGACTCAACCTGAAAAACATTCATTAGGTGAAATGTTAAGAGACTTAACAAAAAAGAAAATTAAACTTTTAAAGTTTGTACTGTAAAGGGATTTGCAGGTAGCATAATGGCTATCAGTGCAGAAAATGAAACTGGCAAGTCGAGTTCAAATTCCAGCCTAGTAAGTTGCATGCACTTTTGCACAAGTACTCTTGAGAAAGGCATTAATCTTCTTCCCCTAGTCATCAGTTAAATATCAGGGTAGACTGGGTTTTCTAACTTTAGATGGTAGTCATTTTAAGAGAAGGATGACTCAGAATTCAAGCCATACACAAGGTAACAGGAAACCATGAAAATTCAGATAACCAAATATGTGGAGAGCCATGATCATTTGCATTTTCACTTGAATGCAAATCAACATATAACTGTTTTTTTACTCTTTCATTTATTTTTCAAACTTGCCAGTAAACAGAACAAATATGATCAGAATATTTTTACATATTCTCTAACAAAATAGATATTACTCACTTCTAATAACAATAAAATTTCAAAATCTATATTCTGCAGGTTGTCTTAAATTTCAGATTTAGATTCAATGCCGGCCAAGTTTTTGTGATATACTTTTGATTTTAAATAATTGAAAATAAGGTGAAACTGGAAGTGGTTTAAATTTGTCAATTTCATTGAGGGGGAATTTATATTATTAATCCTTGGTTAGTTTATCTTATTGTTACTTTTATTGTGACTGTTCAATAAACCTCAAGGATGAAAAATAAAGCTTTGACTTTCAACAAATTTTGAACTAATCCTCTATCCTAGCATGGACAATGCTTTTATTGATTTGATCATGGAACCTAATCAGCTAAGTTAAATCTCATCATATAGTTATGGCCCATGTTATCTGAATTCTTCATCATATTGTTTACTATCTCATCAATGTAGTAGTATTGAGTCATGATAACCAGTTTTGAACTCTTACCCTTCTTACACTGGGTACTTCAGCTAGTTTATATAATAGCAGGTTAATAATTAATATACATGAGCTTTTAATGCAGTTGACAATATTCAACCCCACTTGACAATATTCTTAGAAAACCACATGACTACAGAAAGAAGTTCTCCCAAATCAGATTTTTTTATGGTTTGCTTTTGGAAAACTTTTAGCAGACAATTTTTTATCCAAAGCTTACCAATTCCTATTTCTGAAATTCTAACACCAACCACTGTCTCCTTTCAATCACCCTTTTTTTTTTTTTTATCTCAGTCTGGTAATAAGTTGACTTTAATAAACTTCCATACCAACTAGTTGTTCTTCATGCCAAGCTTACCAAAGCTGGCTTAGAGATTTTTTGCCACCTTACTGAAATAAAATATTGTTAATATTTAATGCTTTCAGTCTAGCTTTATAACAAAACCTTTTTTTTTAAATTTATATTAATGACTTTGTGAGATCTTAAAAAACAAACTATTCTTTAGTTCCAATGTGTTTTTAAACACCAAGTAAGGTTATTAGGTAACAAACAAGTAGGATTATTAACCAAAATTAATAACTGGTAGATACTTTCTTAGGACATATATATTCTGTTGGGATTGAAAGCATCGGAAAAAAATGTCAAAGAGGAGTAAAGGAAGAGGTCAGGGGTGGTAGAAATCAGAATAGGAATTTGGTAACAAAAACAAGATTGAAGTTCCAAGAGCAGACTCAAAGACAGGAAGAACATAATTCCTCTTTCCAAACACATATAAGGCTCTGCATGTATGTGTGCTTACATGAAAATCACTTGGATGGTTGATATTTTGACTGAACTTCATGGGTCTGGCCTTCAGGCGGGTTCTACATTTCCAACCATTGATGGAGCTTCTGTGTTTGAAATTGGCAGTGGGTATGTGGAAATATCCAGGAATTTGATAATAGTTCCCAGAAGAAAACCCTGGAGTTATAAATTGAGACTGTTTAACTGAAAGAGCAGACTTCATGTTCTGTTTTTTGAGGCTGTGGCAAAAGAGCGACTGTGGAAGATTAAAGCCAGGCATGAAATTTTCATGATGGCTATGAATGCTGCTGTTTGGGTTTCGATTAAGAGTTTGGCTATTGGTGTTTTGAGGTGGCATCTGTTCAAAAGCATCATTTACCATATAACTATTGAAAAAGAAATCATCAGACAAACTGTCATCACTAATGACATCATCAGAATAGCTCTCGGTGCTGCTACCCAGAAAATTATCACTGTCCTCAGCACTGCTGTTATTATTTTCATCATCTTCATCATCATCATCCTCATCATCGTCGTCGTCTTCATCCTCATCATCTGTCTCATCTTCCTCTTCATAGTCATCATCATCATCATCGTCATCATCACCTCCATCACCATACCATGTGCTCTCATCGCTGTCAGACATTTCATCTGCATTACCCTGCTGCACTGGCCAGCCCATTCCTCCCCCTCCACCGCCATTGTTGTTGCCAGCGGTACCACCGCCACCCCTGTTATCACCCTGGATGTTGACATACATAGAAGAAAAGACGCTGCTTCTTACCTCTTTGTGTAGGGCTGAATTCGATGTCCAAAGACGATGAATCTGGTTGAATGTAACATTTGTACATTCTGTGAAATTTGTAGCAAATGTTTTGAATGTGTTACCCCCAATGCTGGTTGCATCAAATTCTGACCCCTCCACAGACATCTGCTCATTGTTAGCATTAAGTTTTGCAAGTGCAGCTGCTGTCAAAGTGCTTTTACCTGTTAAAGAAAATGACATTTACTTACTAATAGATTTAAGATAAATAGTTTTCTCTCCAAGTGGTAATTTCAAATACCATCAAAATATCTACAAGACATATTTTATAGCCTAATTTTATCCAAGGCATCAGTAATATAGGCTTGTTTTTATTAGTTTTAATAAAACCACTGAATTAATACTAAAAAATATCTTATAGTAGGTGTAGGATTACTCCACCTTGTCTGGTTCATGCATGCAAAATGGTTTGGTAATAAACACTATAAAAGAAAATGATATGAATTCCTTATTTCTGGTCCTCTAAATCACAGTACTTCATGCTTATATTAGTTATAAAGTTCTAAGAGAATTTAAATTACAAAAAGTTTTTGATCAAATAGGACCCTTAGTTACAGAAAATCTTCTCTTAATCATAAAAGAAAAAATAATGAATTTCAAAAAGAATTGTTTTCATTTTTTAAAAATTTTAGATTAATTCAAAAAATTTTACTTCAAAATTCTTTTTATTATGTAAAAACTATATTTACTAATCATAAATGGAAAAGTTTACTACAATTCAGCAATCCCCAGTATTTTAAAAAGAACTTTTAATTTTTTTTTTGTGCATGTATAAACTTGCTGGACATACATATACAGCATTATCAGAAAATAAAAGTGGTAACTATGGTAAATTTAAAGTTTATTGTTTATCATTCCCCCACAAGTGTTTCTTAAAATTCAATAAAATATTAGATTACTTAGAATATTTACTGAAATTTTTAAGATTACTAGATAGTTAAAAAATTGTATAAAAGCATTCATGTTATATTTGTCAAGTAATTTTCATAGTTATGTGCCTTTATGTAAAAATGCCAAACATTAAGCTATTGATAAATCTATCAAAAAAACCTCATACAAATGCACATCTTTGTGTAAAAAATGCTTTTCTGCAATATTCTAATTCAGATTAATTAAACTTTAAATTAATCTTCAACTCTTCATCAAATAGTTTCAGAAAAATATATCTTATTTTTGAATAAAGAATTATGTTAGGTTCCGTTTTGTCAATATGGCCGATTTTAGCGATTTTAAAAAAATAATTCCAATCAATTTAAATTCGGTTTGAAATACAGCAAAGTATTTCGCTTATTGGAAATAATTGAATTTAATTTCTTAGATTGGAATTAAAAAAAAAACTAAAGTAAAAGCTTCAAGAAAAAATATTTAAAATGCATTTTAAACCTCGGTATCGCGTTTTTTCTTTCTTTTAGGTATCGAAATATCAAGGTAAGCCTAGGTTGGCAGCCAGTCTAGGTAAAGAAATACTAATAAGTGTTACTGTTGTCTCTTGAATTAAGAAAATTCAATAGGAAAGCATTCTATTATTTCCCAATAATCATAACAATTTAAGGAAAGGAAGCTGTGGAGAGCTGTAATCGTTTATGCGCTAAAAAGGGACAGGCATTTAAATGTTTTCGATAGAAGATGCATCTCAAGTCTTATGTAGCGAAGGTATTGAATTGATTGCATCTGTAGTAGACATTTATTTTTTGCGTGTTTAAAAACGCAACCAAAATAAATGGACACGTATAAAAAAAAACAAAAAACTATTGATAAAAAACCCGACTAAGTACAATTTTCTCTAAGCAAAATTTGTCACCTCTAAACAAACTATATGTGTTATTCTTTTTTGCTTCGTAAATATACCAAAAAAATCTAAAAACTTAAAAAAAAAGTGACTGTTGTATTAATTTGTATTTTTTTTATTCGATGCTAAAGTTTTTCTTTACGCTCGTCCTATCATTAAAAATATTTTAAAAATGGCATTAAAAAAAACAAATTATCAGAAACTTTGATAATTTTTGGAATTAATGAGGGTATATTTAAAATTTAATAAAAAAATCATGAATAATCACAAATTTTTATCCACGTACATGTTTGTTTAAAAAGTAAATAAGTAAAATAATTTATTATTTGGTCATCATGATTTATCTAAAAATATTTTAAGTTTTTTTTTGTTTATATACAAAGTTCAAACTACGTATTTTTCGTTTTTTTTAATGCATTGTAAATGATCTCCTTCTTAAACAATGTTTATTTCACATGAGAATCCACATCTGAAAAAGACACGTGGTTAGTTTTTAAAAGTTCAAACTCAATGGACGAGATCAGTGAATGTTTTACTTCAAATATTTACCTAAACTGTAACAAACAATAAAAATGTCACGATTTTTAGAAGCATCAAAATAGGAAATATCGCAAAAAAAAAAAAAATTAAAAATACTACTAATAAAGGAAAAAAAAATAGCAAAAAACATATCGAGCCGCACAAAAAGGTGGATGTTTTTAATTTTACGCAAGTTTAGAAATGCGAAATAATCAGTATACGATCATAACAATATAACTCATCAAATTCTTTTTTTTTTTACATATGAACAGGTTCAACAAAATCCTCTTGTTTCATTTAAATTTATCTACAACCTAAATTAACCAATACTGATCCATTTGTTGTCGCATTAAAACAAAAAGTAAAGGAAGGATCGACCAAGATTTTTGACTAACTACGTAAGTTTTTAAAGGCAGATTCCATATAATCGGGATTATTTTTTATTTCTAAATACAACAAAGCAATATATAGCTTTAACGAATAACAACACAACAACATCAAAATCTGATTATTTTATGACATAATCAAATGAAATAATCATAATAAATAAACATTATATAACGTATTAATTTACCTGAAGTGGTATAACCCATGCCAGCCTTTTGTCTGTGTTCATTATATTGCGGGTTACTACTGCAACTGTGTCCTTTCTTCCATCGTTTTGATACATTTTTGTTTGCCTTATTTCGGTTATTATGGGTTCTTTTCTTTTTGTGTGTTCGCATCTTTACAGTACACTGGTTTTTACAAAGTTATTTCTAATCAGAAAATCATAAAAAAAATGACCACCATCAAACAACCTCGTGGTTAAACAGAGAGGAAATACCCTAAATGCTTGTCGCCTCGAGTAAACAGTCTGCTCACGAGTTCAATTACCGACCATTGTAAGGCATGGTCCTTAAACGAACGCAAAAGGAATTAGGCTTCGAAAGTAAAAATTTATTAAAATATATATATATATATATATATATATATATATATATATATATATATATATATATATAATATATATATATATAAATATTTATATATATATATATATATATATATATAAACATTTATTTTACATTTATTTATATATATATATATATATATATATATATATATATATAAACATTTATTTCATTACACATTTATATATATCAAAAATCTCTTTTTGAAGAATTTAAAATAAAGCACTCATTGTATATAAGAAAAGGAATATATAAATAATATATATAAATGTATAATTAAAAATGTCACAGTCATTAATCAGCATTATTATCATCATTATCATAATTTCTAAAATTCTTTTAAGTTTGTTTCTCTTTATTCTATTATCACTTTGTCTTTTTTCTTCACATAATTATTAGGTTTAATATTATTATGATTACAAAATCATTTTTTTCATAGTAAAGTTTCTTTAAAGATAATGGAACAAGGAACATGATATTTATGCCCAGAATGAGCAATACAAGTATAAAAATATGTATACCTGTGGGTTATCCAACTTGGCTTTGGCAAAACCCCTGTTAGGAGGTGCTCTTTAAGCTTATAAATAGGCAATCATATTCTCTCTCTTCCTCTTTTCACCTCTGTCTATCAGATGTAGTTACATGTAGATAGGAATGCTGCCACTGTGGCGCTTTTGCTTCCTTGGTCCTCTGCTGACTTTTGAACCCTCTCATATACACATTTGTGTCTATTACACATTCTTTTTCACACACACAAAAAAGCAAATTCTTCTTATACCTAGTTTTAATGTTTTTTCCTTTCAGTACAATTGTGTACACATTCCTTTTATTCATAGCATACATTGTGATTTATTTTATATTGATTGTTTTGGTTTATTTTTACCTGGACTCACATTGAGCCCATCAATATTGTTTGTGGGATAAATGTCTTCAGGAGCTCATAAATATTTATTATACAGTGTACACACACTCATATTCAAAGTGTTGATTCCAACAACATAATGGTGAATATTTCTATCCAAACATACTAGTATCTTGCAACATACCTATGTGTGACATAGAGAGAGAGAACCCCTCCCCCACCCCGAGGTGGATTTAGTAATCAACAGTGCTAAAGAATTTGGATGAAGGTGCTAATTACTTGGGTAGAAAGGATTCCGGAGTAATTCCAGAAATAAGTTTATATTTTTTTCTCTTGTTTTTTTTCTCTTAATAATTGTTTCTGGGGTTGAGTTATTAGTTAATTAAATGTAATAATTCCAGAGTGATTAAGAGACGGATTCATTAAAGTAAAGTTTGTGATAAATGGCGAATTGGACTTTTGGGTGGTCTGAATAGCGGAATTCAACCAGATGGGATAAGTGGTTTTGGCAAAACTTAAGAAGACGTTGTCTGCGGAAGACCCAGCAGGAGGTCCGAATCCGATTTTAGTATCTCTTGAAAACTGGGTTCCCGCTGAGTTTTGGGGACCAGAAAAGCTTGCATAGTGGTCAAAGGCGATTTGCATATTAAAATTTGGGGACGGTGCCTAAAGATGGTTTAGCTCCGCCTCTCTCTATATAAGCTGCCCACATGCTTGAGTTAGTCAGATCACAAAACCGGGGAAGAGACGGCTTGTTGGAATTTGCTGGTCCGGTTGGTTGGTTGGTTGTCATGCGCTCAAGAGGTCCGATCCAAACCCAAAAATAGAAACAGACCCTGTATGAAACCAGTTAATTTTGCCAACAAAGCTGAGAAACCAAACTGCTATAATTACACGCTCCGACGAAGATCCCCGAATTACTTCCCTTAGATCAGCTGAAATTGATTAGGCAGAAACTTTCCTACTCTCTCTCTGTCACTTCCAACCCCAAAAGAGTGAACCTCGTTACGACATTTTGTACTCGTGTAAATTCTTCGGTAGTGACATAAAAACAGTGGCCTGAAAAGGGCTCTTTGTACAGGAACCAAAAGAGTTGCTTATTCTTTCCTTTTCATGTCTTTGCAGCTACGACAAGAAACTTTTTTTTGCATGAATAGTGATTTCCTTTCAGCGTAATACCCAACCATTTCCTCCCCTTCCCACCGGACCGTTCTGGGGAGACTGATAGACTGCTGTTCAGATCAAGAATTCACAATGTGGTGAATAGTGGTGGTTCCTTCAGTTCACCGGGGGGAGATTGGATGGATTCTTTTTTCGGCCAGAACCACTGGGGAGACAGGACATAGCTGCAACAGGCAGGGTTTATTATGTTAGATATGTTTTATACATTATACAAAAGTATATGATCACAAGAACTGCTAAGTAAGCTTGACATATTTGGGAAGGATATTAGAATAATCCAGAACTTATACTGGTATCAAACTATCTGCATACAGATAGAAAATAGATTCAATAAATACATAAAAATAGAAAGAGGCATTAGATAAGGAGATATCTTCTCACCAGATTTATTCAAGCTTTACAGTGAAGCAATTTTGTGAGAATTAGAAGTCCTACCAGGATTCATTATTGACAGCCACAATCTTAACGACATTACATATGAAAATGATACAGTGTTGATAACAGAAAAGGAAAGAAACTACAAGAACTCCTTAAGAAGGTAGTAAAGGAAAGCAAGGACAGCGGTGTAGCTGTGGTGGCATAGGTCGCAGAGGTCACAGTCTGCCCTGGGCGGCACTTTTGTTCCGTGGTGAGTTTTCAGAAAAGAAAAAAACAAAGGCATAATTTCAATAATTTTTACAAAAAAAAGCAGCGATAAGATAAGGAAGAAGATAGGGTTCAAATGAAGCCAATTTGTCTTTGATATTGCTGGATCAAAGCCAGCCAGCCAGCAATAAAAAAAATTGTCTCTAAAATGCACTGTCAGCTGGTGCAGAAAACCCCATTTACAAAATGTGCGCAAAAAGTGTGAAAAAAATTTGAACATTTTTAAAGGGCTTTATGTGGGGTTGAATTAAGTGAATTTAGTGAGTCCACAGTTTTTTTCACGCCTATGTGAGAAGTCCAGATTTTGGCGTCAGTTTTTTTATTTCAATTCTTGTAATGCTTTAAGGATATCACATGCATTTCAGTTTTTTTCTGGAATTATCAAACAGAAATTTAAAAGAAAATTGAAAATTAATATATTTTTTTAAGTGCAGAAACTTCATTTAAAGTTCCAAAATGGCCATTTTTTTTTTCAATTTTTCAATGTACAAGTTTTCATGGTAGTGTTATGAATAATTAAGAGTGGTCTCCACTTGTTTTGTTACTCTCCTTTTCAAGAGAGCTATTTCTATTTACTGGGACTATAAAAGGACACTATATGTGAATCTTGTATTCTCACTTGAATAAATCTTTCTTATGTACTTTTGTCATTACAGGTAGTAAAACAATGCAATATTTTATTTTTCTGTTTAGATAGTTGAAGTTTTATTAAGCAAAATAGACTAAGAATTAAAAGTATTATAACATTTATTTCAGTTTTTAAAAGTGAAATTTATTTTATCAGACTTTTAATTCTTAGTCTACTACTTTGCTAATAATAACTTCAACTGCATAAAACAAAATAATTTAAAAAGGCATTTCATTTTTTTTACATTGTTAAAAGAAAAATGAACTGTGTTTCTGTCAATATGCCATTTATGACTCCTCACTTGTTAGAATTGAAATATTAAAAAAAAATGATAAATTATGAATTAAAAGTACATGTTTTTTGTTTTTCTTTTTAAATAAAACAGAAGGTATATAAGCAAAAACAAGTTATCTTTCTTTTCATATCGTAAAAAGTTTTTAAAGTTTTTCCAATTTAGGAAAAAAGAAGTAACGTCTTCGTTTTTTACATAGCCCCAGTTTTATAAAAAAAAAAACAATTGTACTCTTATTTCATAATTTATCAGTTAACAGAAATGTGGACTTATTTCACATATAGTATGTGTGAAAATACGGCAGAAGCTGTCATAAAAAATAGTATAAAAATATTCAATGTCTGAAGGCACAAAATATAATTAGAATGCTTCTTTTATTCTCTTTCCATATATATAATTCTTTTAATGACTGGACCACATAAAATATTTATTTTATGTCTTCTTAATCACACTAAGGTGAAAATTTGCTGATGAAAATATGACAAATATATATATATATAAACTTTAAGGGGTTAATATGCATTGTAATATTATATTCCTTCTAGCGAGGGGCAGCAAACACACTAGCTACGACACTGAGTAAGGAGAAAGGACTAAACATAAGTTGTAAAATGATAGAAAGTATGGTTGTCAGTAAAGGGAACAGAGTCACGCCTTCTTTCAGTGCAAGGCGGTAGTGCCGTTGTGCAGGTTTGTTGAAGGCCTCATGGTTCGCATGCTGCAGGGAAAGTTTTTTGTCCTTGAAGCCAGTTCTGTTTGTAGCAATGTGGTGCCGCAGATGACGAAGGCTGAACACTATGTATTCTGTTGCTTGCTAGGGGTTATGAGAGTCATGATTTGGACGATGCGTCAGAAGGAATTCTATGAGGGCAAGAAGTTCACCTCTTCCCAACTGATCTTGTTCTTTAAGCATCAGCTTAAAGTCAAGATTAGGACGGAAAGGCGGCGGCTCATCTCATCAGAATTTGGCAAAAGGTGGGTGAATCTTGCGCGTATGTGCCGAGTAAAAGGGGCTGACATTGAGTGGCATTTTGATGCCAGTTAGGCATTAGGATATTGTTTTCCTGGGTTGAACATAGGCAACCCATCCCGAGATTAGGTTAGAGTAGGATTTTGCATTTATTCTATTAGTTTTTCTTTCCTGTTCCGGTAAACTTACCTAGGGTATGTTTGCTCATTGGTCCCTTTTATTTCTGTCCCCACTTTTTTCCTTTAGTTTAAGTCCCCATCCCCTCCCTCGTTTAGGTGGTTAGTGATGTTGGTTCTCTGGTGGGTGCGGGGCGCCTTTCGTTTCGCGTGTGTGTTTTTCGTATTTGTTGTTGTGTATGAATGAGTGTGTGCCTGTGTGAATGATTGGGAGGAATGAATGTCTCCTTTATTTTCATAGTCCCGCATCGATTTCGTCTGGTTAACTGATATTTCTGCCACATTTAAAGTTTGTGGGGGTTTTTATTACTAACACTATTTTTTTGTTTGGTTTCTTGTAAATATTTTTGTCATATTGTATATACTCATTGGGGATCTTTTTAAAAATTGTTGTTTTTATGCCCCTCCCCCCACAGACAATATTTGTACATTTGGGGAGTATTTAGGATTTTCATTGAGTCAAAGAGGTGTTTTGGTGGATGTAGTAAGAAAGGTATGGATAAATGTGTTGTTTTGGTGATAGGAATATTGTTTTGTATGATAGGGTCAGTGGTTGTGGCTAGCTAAGTTTTATATTAAGACAAGTGATGACTGTCCTTTATCCCAACCCCCATTTTGGCCTTGTGCCACATTTGTTGTATTTTTTTACAATAATAAATATTGTCAGCAAAGGGTACATCCCAACAAATAAATTACAATTTAGAAGCATCAAAATTAAGCAAATACAAAAATTTAAATATCTAGGAAGTGTTTTAGTTGAACAGAACATGCAACACCAAAATCTGAAGGTGCATTGAGACAGCAAAAGATTCCTTCCAAAAGCTAAGAAAAGTATTAGGAAATAGGAAAATTTTGTTAGAAAATAAGAAAAAAAGTACTGAACCATTATGTAATACCAGTCCTATATGGTAGTGAGTGCTGGACAATCTCCTCACAAATGAAGATGAGGCTTGAAGCAATAGAAATGTGATTCTACAGTAGGATGCTTAGAATACCATGAACTGAACATGTGAACAATGAAAAAGTTTTAAAGAAAATAGAAACAAAAAGGACAAATACTTAGCATCAAAAAGAGGGAGTTGAAATTTTTAGGACACATAGTGAGAAAAGAAGGCTTAGAAAATTTAACACTAACATTATCCATTGGTGGCAAAAAGGACAGAAGAAAGAATCTAATAACCTACCTCACAAGCTTGTGTAAATGGTTGGTAGAACAAAGATGAGGAGAGAGAGCAAAAATAAAACCTTTACTAAGAGCTACAAAAGACAAGAAATTGTGGAGAGCCATGATCGCCCACATCCTGAATGGACAGAGTACAAGAAGAAGAAGAAGAAGAAGAAGAAGAAAGCTATTATTAACACTTGTAGTGTTTGTGTATAAAAACTTAAAAAATCAATATAAATTAAGATTTGTTAAAATGAACAAATTAGATTTAAATTATAGTGGACATTATATTTGGACATATTTTATTAATTAATCAATGTCAGAAAAAACTAAAAAATCTCTTTTTATTGCAAATTATTAAAGAAATACAATATTCCTACTGAGTCAACACTGAATTAAAATAAAATTTGATTAACTTATAAATTTTCATGCATGCCTATTTTTGTAAAATATTGTATTTTATATAGTTTTAATGTTTTGTAATGAATGGTTGTTCTTTTAAATTTCACACAGTAGTTTAGAGTCTTATTTTTGGATGTGTCTTTGTTAATGTTTGAGATAAAAGAGATATTCTGTCTTCTACGATTCCCCTCTAAATTCTTTTATGAGTTGGAATTCCATTTGGGTTTGTTACATTTACTTACATGCAAATAGCTTTGGGAAAGCTATGATTTTATCTCTTCTCTCCAGCTATGGGTTAAATAGTAGGATTTGTACCTGAAAAAAATCATTGTTATTCCCCAAAAATTGTTAATGCAATATACACTTTCCCATAAAAAAGAATTATTCTTACAATCCAAAATATATTTTGGCTTTAAAGTGTTAATAAGCTGTAAAAACAAATCAATCAATCAATTTTTGATGATGATTTGAATATTTTTACAAGGTCAAATTTCATCTACTGAACATTCTACAATTCATCTGTCAAAAATTCAATAAGTCAATTAAAAAAATTTATGTTTAAAGTAAATACAAGAATTATCTTTTAACAGAATCAATAATATGTATTTTAAAATGAAATTGGGAAATAAATTGTTTCAAATTTTGTGTTTGTTATTGTATCCTTGTTAGTTTATTTGTGTGATTTGATTTATTGTAAGTGCTTGTACTTAGATATCTCACATCAAGTTTTCCAGTTTATCAGAATATTAATTCTAGCTGAGTTGCTACCAATATATTCAGTAGCAGCCTTAATGGTGCTATCAACTTGTTGTGCAAGAATGTTGTGTTTGCCTTTGTTGTTAAAATGTAGTAGCCACTATAGAATGCATTTGTGCAGGCAATATAAATATTATTAAAATTAAGAAATAGTAAATTTACTTATTACTGCTATGTATATTTGCCATTGTTTAAGGTCAGTCAGATCAGACAAGAGATAAAAGAGTTCACCCAAAAGTTTATAGCAGTTTAGTCAATGTTGTAAATATATATGTTTTTGAGTAGTATACTGATAAGTTGTTCTCAGCAGAACTACTTACTCTATATCAGTTTATACATTCTTTAAATAAAAATAAAAGAGATCCCAGACATGACTATAACTTGTACAATCTGACTGTTCATGGAATATAATCTATTTTATATACTGAGATCTGACTGACCATTGCAGTAGTTTGCTTGGATCCCATCTAAAAAAAACAAAACAGTTTTTGTCATTTAATCTAAACACTGTAGAATTTCTGCTACAGATTTATTGTTTTTCCTTGAAAGATTTTTTGTGGATATAAATGTTAAAATTTGCCAAACTTGTTTTAAACTTGAACAAAAT
Organism: Acanthosepion pharaonis; assembly: GCA_903632075.3. Taxonomy (NCBI): domain Eukaryota; kingdom Metazoa; phylum Mollusca; class Cephalopoda; order Sepiida; family Sepiidae; genus Acanthosepion; species Acanthosepion pharaonis. The sequence goes on from CAHIKZ030000479.1 coordinate 1,459,850, forward strand.
GGAAAAGAGGCAAAGAGAAACCTATATAATGAGCTTGTCGAAATGGATGGCAGTGCAGATAGTGGGAGGGATGATAAAAAGACAAACATGGCTAAACACTACAAAAGATAGGATGTTATGGAGAGCAATGATCGTCCACATCCTAAAAGGACATGAAACAGAAAATAAGAATAAGTAAATATATTTAATCCCCAAGCCTTAAACAAAATAAGCTTTTATTTGGCATAAACTAATAATGACTCATTATTTAGACCAACAAATGATAAAAACTTTAGGACAATCCAAAGCTAATAGTCTCATTCCTGTTCAGTCACTTTCATTGGAAAATGTATATAACTGTAGTAGATAAAAAAAATCACAGTATATCTGATACAATCAAATGAATGTAAGAAGGGGAAAACTATTCTGTTTTTGAAATAATCTGTGTTTATTTAATGGATTTCTGTAATTTTATTTAATTTTTTGGCATTTCCTCCTTTTATTTTTTTCCTGTTTGTTTATTTCATGTTTTTCTTCTATCTTTTAATAGCTGCCACCTTCTTCTTCTTCTTCTTCTTCTTCTTCTTCTTCTTCTTCTTCTTCTTCTTCTTCTTCTTCACACAAACGTTTGTGTAAATGTATATGTCTAATTTTATTGACTTCTGACAAAAATAATGTCATTTTTCCCCTCCACGCATATCCAAGTACATTGTGCGTAAAAATTCAGATATAAATAAAAGAATATATCTGTAAAAAGACTAAACATGTTTGTAAAGAATAGTTTTCCTTTTGTTTGTGTGAGTGTGCATATATATATATGTGCCAGTCAGGCTGTAAAGTTTTAGAAACAACTAGCTATCAATAGGTGAAGTATTTTTGATTGCAAAACTTTGAAGTACCTAAAGGCATTTCAGGTTTGTAAGAGTTATTTACCATTATTTCTGAGTATTAGTGACTTACTATATCTATCTCAATGTGTTTATATCTATCTATCTGGTTGTTTATACTTGTAACTTGTACTGTTATGATTTATGTTCAATCTCAGGAAAGGACCAGAATTTTGATTGTTGATTATTTTTAAGGGCAACCCCACTTGAGTAATTAACACAGCATAAATTTCCCACCTGGACAGCACTCACTGTGTACTTTAAAAATCTGCAATACCTATGGGAGTATAAATATCCTTCTATCTCAGTCTTTTCATATCTATTTATATAACCCACTCTATCCATATGTATTGATGAATATTTTCTGCCCCCAGTGTTAATCCCAGGGTCTAAGTAAAATTAAGAACTGGTCTTCCACCTCAAAAGGAATGCATTATCATCCTGCCCCAAGGCAGTCAGCATATTCCTGTGTTTATAAAATCTGTAATATCCTCAAAGTTGAGTTGTTAATATATCTACCAGTTATTTTTAATTACCTATCTATCTCACAATATAACTGAATGCATAAAACTTAGGATTCAACATCAGCCGTTATTATTCAGGGCTAGTGCAGACTACCTCCTCCCGACCCACCAAACCTGATTGAGAGCCCCAGGCAGTGCTTTGTGACTCTTGCTATCAAAAATTTTTTTTTCTACCTATATTTATATATGTTACATATAAAGCTAAACACAATTAACTATTAAAGGATGAAAAATTTTCATGGATTTTGATGTCATTCTGGTACCTTTTTTGTCCAAATTCATGAATTTGTTTTGCTATTGCTAAGTCTTGAAAAAACACTATATAAAATTCACCATTTTTTATCCATAATGTTGAATGTATTAAATTATTCAACTTTTTAACAAGAAAAATCTCACGTTGATGTTAAAAACTGTGGCAAAACATTGTTGATTTATTTAAGATGGAATGATCTGTTATGACATGTCTCACATTTGTATTTAGATACATTGTATTTATTTTCAATTTTTCTAGTTGAGTTATTCACCTATATTGGATATGATACATTATTGTATATATTAGGTTATAATAAAATTTATATTTTATATGAATACTACCTTCAGATGTAGTAGAGTTGGGGGAGTACATATCATAGATATCATTATTATTAAATTATTATTATTAGTATTATAATTATTATGGAAATTGAAACTTGTGTTGCGGAATGATTAGTTTGTTTAAAAAATGTAGATCAGAAGGTATTATTTTTTTTCTGGGCGAATGAAAACATTTCCACAAACATTCTAATTTATTTGTATGACACAAGGTTGTCAAACACCTGAAATATAAGACAAAAATATTTTTTCAATAAATAATAAAAAGCATTTATATTACAATAATATACAAGATTGAATGATGAAATGACTCAGTGAAACTGGGTTGCAGAATTTAAAGTTGATGTTCTATACATACACAAAAAATGTTTTTTTTATGGCAGGTAAAAGGTGTCTTTGTTTAGTGTGTTCAAAGTGTATGCCAATAATATATGATTTGTAATGAATAAATCAGTTCGGAGTCAAACAAACTGTTTTTAAACAAATCTTTTTAGTTATGAATTTTAATATTAAGAATACGGTAGGAGTTGTCTACGTTTGTCTGTTAAATTGTTTCCTTTGTCAGGGTTTAAAAAGTAAAATACTTTTTTTTTTATCTGAAATAAGATAATAGTTTAAAATTACTTGACGAAAGTAGATTCCAGTTGAAAGGAAAGTTTTCAAAGAAGAAAGTGTTGTTCTCGAACAAAAAGTTCGTCGTAGATAATTCTTGAAAGTCTGTTGAGTGAGAGAAAATTTTAATATAAGTTGAAGATCAAAAGTTGTGATTTGTTTTTAAAGATAAACTTTTAAATTTTACACTTCTGAATTGATTTAATATAAATTGTAGATAATTCCTTGCCGAGCAATCTGTTGAATAAAAATGTGCTGAGAGTGAGTTTTGAGATCTGTGACCTCTCAAGCTAAAAGTTGCAAGATAAGTTATTTATTATTACTGATGAAAATTTTCACTGCTGGAAATAAATATCAAGCAGGAATATGATGAATTAGAAAAGGCATTCAGCACCGGCGTACGTTGTATTTAAATTCTCCTTGTTTCACGAGATTTATTTTGTAAAAATACAAAATTGTGACACAAGGCCGAAAGGGTGGGAGGTTAAATTGAAGCTGGTCATCACTGCTATCCTACACCTAATTAATCCGATTCCCGACCCATTTCACTGGTTATAATTTACCACATTCACCAAAAGAACCTGTCATCAATCAATCTTCCATTCACCATAATACCTCATACACTCAGGTGGCCTACAAAAACGCACCCCATGACATGAAAATTTGAAAATTACATGATTTTTTTTCCACAAAAATTTACAAAATGATGAGAGGGAGGAAGATGATCCAAAAAAACAAAACAAACGAAAATATAAAACAAACAAAATAAACAAAACTAATGCAAGTTGGACCCGTCTACCTTTCAAAAAAAAAAAAAAAAAGAAAAAAGAAAGAAAGAAAGAGGCCGCTGTATTTTGCCTTTTAGACAAAATCAAGAGGCTCTCTCGCTAAGGGAGAGGGAAGAAAGGATAAAAAAATACGGCCACGAGGAGAGTGGAGAAAGGCTGTGTCGGAGTTAGCTCCTCCTTAATTCCCTAATTGTTCACTAGGGGTCGCTTTCCCTACACTATAAATATTGGGCGACTTCTCGTCTCGTTCTCTTTTCTACTTTGCATTTCAGCGGACACATTTAAAAATGTAATCTCTCACGGAAAACAGCGTTTTCGCCCACTCATGGGAAAACGCCATAAAACACACATACACGTACGTACGAACATTCACCAAAATATTGTTCTTGCAGTTGGACCTTCTTCTAGCAGGAATAAACAGCACGTGTTTCTAATTTAACAACATTCAAACCCACACGGTCCTCTTCAGCTGACCCAGATGAAAAGAGGAAAGGCTCAAAAACAAATTGGGGAGGCTGGAAATTTTGACATGGATCATAACAAAAGATGCAGCCGGGAACAGCACTTACTCACATTAACTAGTTACACAAAAAGTAGTCTAACATAACCAGCGAACAAGCGAAGGGCTCCACAGGAAACCGCCCCGACGTGACGTAGTTGGACCTAAAAGAAAAATCAAGAATAGCCCCGTTCATACGAACCAAGCTCGCCTCAATTACCCACCTCTCGCTGAAGACTGTCGAGACCAATTGTTTCCTATCAGTTCTAATCTTCATCTTGAGCTGGTGCTCAAAGAATCGGATCAGATCCTGATGCGAAAGACGGTCGCCTCGCAGGACTTCCTCATGTCACGTTGTCCAAATCACCATTCGGGTCTTGGCCAGCAGCGATAAAAACAACATTCGTTTCACCTCAGAATACGGGGGCGACACATTGTTACACGTGTACGCACGATCGATGAGCCCGAGCGTTTCGGGAGCGATACAAGCCGTCAACTCGCCGACATAGTGCCATAGGGGTGAACCCGAGGACAATAGTAGAAGGCGTGCTCGGTCGTTTTCTTCAGACCAAGATCACATCGTTCGCAGTCCAGCAAATCCGCCAAACCCCATTTTTGTCTCATACTGTTTTTGTCTCATTCTTGAAGTGTGATGCTCTGATTCTGAAAGCTGATTATCAGAGTCTGTGGTAGTATACTCTCATTTTGAGGGAGCTATTCTGGCGTCGATACCAATAGCATTGTATCGTCGTTACTATCAAGAAGGGGAAATATTGGTTCAGGGGAGAGCTGCTACTTCCTCTGGTTTGATAATTCGCCGGCATTTTTGTGGGAAACGTTCGATTGATTCCCGTCTGAGTGCTGGATGCACACATAGAGTGGATTCGCCTCAAGCAGTTCCAACTTACTCACAGGATAATCATACTTGCTTTATCGAACATGGTTTCTAATTAAAACAGTACATGGCTGCAAGAGCCACGAAGAGAGAAAGATCCCAGCCGAATTTCGCCCTGGAAATTTTAAAAACCTTTTGTGAGGTGCTGCATTAATTCTTGTACACAATGGCGTTCTTATAGCGTACAGAACTTTGGTTATTACGTCTTCCCAATGTCTAATTGGATGGTTTTGGTTTTCAAGTGCTAACTATGGTCTTCCATATTAAGCCATTGTATCTTTCGCACTGTCCATCCCCTTGAGGATTGTATGGGGTAGTTCGGCTTACGGCCACTCTCTGTACCAATAGGATTCTTCTTAGTTGGTCGTACATAAAAGAGATCCCGTGATCTGTACGAATATAAGTTGGCGCCCTGAATATTGAGATCAGTGAGCAAAGAGGGCGTATGAGCGTTGTTTCACTTACATCTGGACAAGGAAAGGTAAAAGGGAATCGCGAGTACTCATCAACGACAGTTAGTAGATATTTGTTTCGGGATTTAGATGCAAAGGGTCCTTAAAGTCCACGTTTAGCCTCTCAAATGGCTTTCTAGCTTTTACTAGGGTTTCCGGTTCGGGTTTGTAGAACGTTGGTTTTACTCGAGCGCAAATTTGAACACTGTTTGTTATTTATTTCGCGTCCTCAACTGAAAAAGGCAAATTCCGGCTTCGAACCACGTGCATCATCCTCGTGATGCCTGGATGACAGAGATCGTTATGAATTTTTTGTAAATCTTTGGTGCTGTTTATTGATCCACACACTCTTGACTGCGCGTCCACCGTTGTATTTTTCTTTCATGAAAAAGTCAAACGAAAAATAGGAAAGCTCTATCTCGCAATCTTATCATTTTTTATTTTGCTTGACGTCTTGGGATTAAATATAAAAGAGACTGACTTTGCGTCAGTGATTATTTTAAACCAATGACCAATTAAGAAATGGCGCCATTTTTTAGCGCCTCGACTATACCATAAGCCTCCTTTTTGACAGCTGGATGCCTGCGCTCAGATTTTGACAATGTTCTGGGGAAGACCTTAACGCGTCAGCTATGGCGTAGTCAGAAGTGTCGGTCACTACTTCTAGGGGACTATCAGGATTCACCAAAGTGAAGGCTGAGTTGGCAATATCTTTTTAATCCCTCAAAGGCTGTAACGGCAGAAGCAGGTAAATGAAATTTGGTAATTTTCGTAAGTGGGTGTATTTTTTTTCAGAGAAAGGGAGGTATCCATTGAGAATAAGGAACGAACATACCCATGGTTCGTCGCAAGGTGGCTATGGTGTTGGGAATAAGTAAGTTTTAGTAGTGGTTTTAGCCGTTGAGGGCCCGGCTTCATGATTCCTTTATTCACAATATATCCAAGTATTTTGATGGTTGTCGACCCATAATAACTCTTGTCATGGTTTAGTGTAAAATTATATTTCTTGACAGCCGACAAAACAAAAAAAAGTCTTTGGTTACGACTGTGATCGGCCCAGTCATGGCCGAACACTGTCACATTATCTATGTAGGCAAAGGTGCCTAGTAGTTTTCTTCAAGAATTATTTTATCGAGGATCCTCTGAGAACTGGAAACCCCGTTACTGACCCCAAACGGAATCCGTCGAAACTGATAAAGTCGTCTGCAGGCTTCAAATGCCGTATAAGGCTTATCTTTAGGGTCTATAGCTACTTAAGTACTAAAGTGATAAATATTCTGTATTTGGTGATCTCGTTTATCATTTTCTCAATACGGGGTATAGAATATACACCCAGGAGGGTGTACTTATTTATAGTTTGGGAGTAGTCTATGACTATCCTTTTTTATTATTATCAGAGGACATTATTAATACTTGTACCCTCCATGCAGATCTGCTTTCTTCGATTATTCCTTCTCTTAACATTCTTGTTATTTCTGTTTAAATAAACACTTAGTCTTCAAGAGAATATTTTCGAGATTTGGTGGGTACTGGTTTACAGTTTTTGCTTAAGTTTTCGAAAACAGAGGGATATTGTACATTTATAACAGCCAAGCCACAGATACTAGAATGCTGTTTGAGGAAATCATGGCCCAGTATGACATCGCAGCACAGATTTGGCATCACAAAATACTTGGTGTTAGTGTAATTAGTTTGATTAAGATATATCCTCTAACCTGTGAAGATAGTGAAGCGTTTGCCATAGCTATCTGACTATTACAATGTACGATTTTAAATCTGTTTCTTTTTGCAATATCAGCGCTAATAAAGCTCTCTGAGCTTCCTGTATCGACTATAGCATTCATTTCTATCCCGTTTATTTTTACCGTTAATGTAGCCTTTTAAAGACATTTAGGGTTTGCAGTTGATACGATACTAGTCGCAATAGGAGCATTAAAAAAAAAAAAACTTGATCGACAAACCTTTGAAAAATGTCCCTTCTTCCTGCACTTGTGTCATTTCGTTTCCCTGGCTGAGCAACACGACCTGGGATGTAGTTTGAGACCACAAAAATAACATTTTGTTTTGCCTGCAGCACCAGCAGTGTATGCAGTGTCTTCCGAAAAGAGAAGGTTTTGAACTGGCGGAGGGTGACAGAAATGAGGAAGTCTGTCGTAGGAACTGTCTTTTTTTCCCTGTTTTGGGCGTTTGAACTGGTGGACTAGTAGGAGTGTGAGTACCTAGTGAAGGCTGTGCATCACTTGTTTCCAGATATGAACACTATTGCTTTTCTGCTATTTCCAAGGTAAGTACCTGGTCGCGAGCAGTAGCTAAATCTAGTTGTTTATTTTCCAGCAATCTTTGACAGGTATAATTCGATTGCAATCCATCTATAAAAGACTCTGATAAATTCGTCCTTCGCATGATATTCTGTCGTCACTTGAAAGTCGCAGTCTAGACTTAAGACTTTTAAGCACTGAAGATATTGTTCTAACCCCTCTTCAGGGGATTGGCGGGTAGGAGAGTACAGAGGATTCGGAAAGAATTGAATTAGTCTAATGGTGATTACGAAAGTGTTTGGAGTGATCATGAGTCATAGCGTCGTTATGCCTTCATCCATTTTCCCATAGAGCCTCAGACTCAACACGGAGGCCTACCTCAAGTGGCTTGAGGAGGCAATGCTACTCTGGGTCAAGAGAATGGCTGCTGGAAGACACTATGTCTGGCAAATGGGACTCTGCACCATGCCACACAAGCAGGAGAACCCAGTCATGGCTGTCAGACAAGGTCTGCCACTATATCACCCCTTGCATCTGGCCACCTAACTCCTCATTCTGCAATAACATTGTTTATTATGTATAGGGCGCATTTGAGTGAGAGACCAACAAAGTTGTAACACGAAATATGAACTGAAGGCAGGGATTATGGCATCATTCACAAACTTAAACAATGAGACCGTCCAGAATAGTTGCGGGAGATTCCGAAGTCGTCTGGTGGCTGTAGTTGAAGCCAATAGCAATTTTATTGAATAAATTTACTCTTTAGTATTTTAAGATATTTTTGTCTATTTTTGTAAATATATATGTTAAAATGAGGTGTCAGTGTTATTTTCATTTTTGTGTAATTTAGAGGATAATTTATCTATCTTTTCACGTTCTCTATATATATATATATATATATATATATATGTGTACAAATTGCTTCACCAGATTGTGTTTGTGTGTGTGTGTGTAGTAAAATTTATTTGTGATGCGTTTCATCCTTTAAAACTTCATCGGACTGGGTTTGTTGACGTTGTTGTAACTACATATGCGCACGGACGAGAGTAGTCTAAAAATTTTTAGAAATAAATTTTTGCAATCCAGGCAAATTCATTTGCATCTATCCGTGACCACCGATATAGCTGGCGGTTTTGTCAGTAGCTGTCAACCGGGCTCCTTTGAAGTTGCTGCAGTACTAGTCAGTCCTTTATAGGCGAGTGAACTTCTACTCGTTGTCAGCTCGTTTTTTATTTTTCAGATTAACTACCGTCTTAGTTCTAAAAATATATATAACTATTTCTCTGTCTTAATTTCTGGGATGAGTAGTTATGGGACTTAAGTTGTACCCTCTAGCTTCTATTAGGCGTATGTCGATCCCAGTAAACAACATGGAATTTCGAAGTGATCACTTTATTTCATTTACAGAGGCAGATTGTTCTCATTCTATTGACCATGCTTAGGGATATCTTCTGTTGTTCTTATTTAGTACTGCTAAAAAAAAATAAATAAAAATAAACAGTTCTATTGTCCAATGGCACACTGACCGGCACAGGAATTGAACTCATAATTACTATGTCACCAAATTCATAAACCAATGTTTTATTTTAATCCATTTGGCTATTGGCCCGTGTGAACTAGTTTTGCTAATGCTCTGTCAGAAAGAAAACGCAATGTGTTCTACTGATTTTTAAAAATCAAAGTCGGTCAAGTGAAAACTAATTTTCTTTTTCTTCTAGAAACCAGGCAAAAAAGAAACGAGTTTTCTACTGATTTTTAAGTTCTAAAGTCGGTATAGTGAAAAACTAATTTCTTTTCTTCTAGAAACGTTATGTCCATTTTCATTTTTTAGAGATGTCTGACTAGTTGCTAATTATTTGTGATGTCTCCTAATTTTTGTGAGGGGATAGACATGTGTATAGTTCACACAAGGAATACATTTGTAACAATTAATGTAAATTGTTCAAATTTTCACCTCCTCTGCTTATTGTTAACATCTGGCTACAGTTATCTGAAAGATTCTTACATACAAAGCATAAATTAAAAGTGTTGATGTGTTCAAAGCTAAGAGAGGAAGAGAATTCGGAACCCTGTAAATCATGAGGGCATATAATGAAGAAAGAGGTCTTGGCGAATTTGACACTCACAGGACATACTGATGCAAAAGAGACAGAGGAAAACAGCGAATAACCTACCAAATGTGCTTATGTAAATGGTTAACATAGAGGAAGGTTGTGGAGAGCCCCAATCCCCAACGTCCTGAAGGGAAAGGAAACACAGGAGAAAAAGCTCTCTATTTATAAATGCTTGCAAACGTATTAGGATCATTATTTATGCTTTCAAATTCTTTGATGGATCAAGTTTTTTGAAAAACATCGATCTCACCGATAATAATAAGGGACAAGGTAATAACATTGATCATCTTACGAATAATACAAACGTATAGAGAAATTGTAAAAGTTTAAATATCTGAGAATTGTTTTAACAACTAACGGAAAATGAGAGCTCTAAATCCGAGGGCGTATTGCAATAGCGAAAGATGCCTTCAAAAAAATATTAAGGAAAATCTTTATTAGAAACAAAGAAAAGTGTTCTAAACTGTTATGTCCTCCAATATAGCAATGAATGCTGGAAAATTTCCTCACAAATGATGAAGCAACAGAGATGTAGTTCAGAAGGATGCTAAGAATATTATGGACGGAGCATCTAAGCAAAATGAGTGTTTTAATTAAATTGGGAATAAAAAGTACGCATAGTTAAAATCATAAAGCTGAAATTTATAGGACGCATAATAAGCAAAGAAGGCTAGGAAAATATGAAACTCACAAGATATATTGAAGGCAAGAGGGACAGCCCTTATTAACCGATTAACAATATCACTTTTGTGAGTCGAGTTATCTCCCTTGAATCCTTAGATTTCTTTCGATCGTGTTCTTACGTAGCTCTAAGTATGACTCTTTACCAATACCCGTATTGTCATCTATTTACATGAACCCGTTAGGAAGATTACTTTCTGTTTCTTGCCATCACATAAGTGGAGTACAAATTATTTTCATATTTTTATCATCAAGTACTTTTAGATGATCCTGGTCATGCTTAGTAAATTTTCAAGTTTGAGTCGTATTTTATGTTTAAAATATAACCTTAATGGGAGAAACTTCAATTATCTATCGTAAATTGCGTTTAAAAAAATCTGAGCCTCGCTTCATGCTTAAAATAAACTTGTCATGCTTCATGATAAAAAGAAGAAAACAATGTATTTCTGTCTGAATTTGTGGGATGAGGAATTATCTTTATTTACACTACATTCGAACTATTACATTAAGTTTAAGGCTCCAAGCTTTCCACGATACAATGGTCTAGTGGATTAAAGCGTTGGTTTGTGAATTTAGTGACATAGTAATTGTGAGTTTAATCCCTGAGTTCAGAGGAAAAGGGGCAAGAAATAACTGAGCAGTATTAAGTAAGAACGAGATGTAACCCTAGACATGAGCTGTAGAACAAGAACAGTCTACGCTCGTAGATTAAATAAAGGGTTAAATTCGGAATTAACTGTAAGTTACTCGGATCGATATATACCTGATGAAGGCCAGAGGGCACAACGGCCGAAATGTTGTGATGACAGTAACAAAGATGAGGACAATAGTCTGAATGTAAATAGTGTAAATCATGAAAACAATGTAGTTGTGCCATTCAACACAAATATTTGAAAACAATATCACGCGGACTACGATTTGAATTTTGCATATAACGTGTGAGAAGATGAATTAACTTTGGTTTACGACCATCTAGCGTTGAAACACCGGTTCCTATACGATCATCGAAGTTATGCAACATCGAGCCTGGTCAGTATCTACTTGGACTCAGTGAGTGACCACTTGTGGATACCGGGTGCTTTAAACTTGGATATGCGGGTGGTGTAATGGATAATGGCTCGGAATTGTTAATCGGAGAGACGAGTTCAAATTTCAGTTGGGTTTGTCATATTCACTTACACACAAATACCATCGGGAATGGTATCAATCCATCTTTTCTTCTGTTATACCGGAACATACCTATTCTATTGTTAATAGACTCTCCCACATATAATAAGTAGTAGCAGTCACCAGGGGGCTCAGTGAGTTGGAGAGTCAGTCGATGTCGGACCTTAAAGTATCAACCACCACAACTAGATTGCTGCGTCATTAACTATTATTTCAAGTTCCTAACGTTTTGTACGTCGAACCTCTTTTAGGACCGACTTAGTGAAATACAAGGCTCCACTGTAAAAACTCCTCTACAAAATTCTCTCAGCTATGTGTTAATCAGTAAGATTTTATCACCAAATCATTATTATTTCCAAAAACATCCTGACAATCTAAAAATATTTTCTGGCTTTAAATAACCTGTAAGCTGTAGAAAACGAATCAAGCAATTTACTGATGCATTCATAGACATCGAATTAATAATTCATAATTTGTTTTTAATTATATTTTTTTTTTTTTTAACAATAGGATACACTTTATGTACAATTTATTAATTTAATAAAATTAATAATAAATTTACATAAAACAATTAACGTTTAATTGTCGTAATTATTACAAATTTATTAATCCTTTCGAATTTGTAGCCATTGGTACTATTTATATTGCAACAATAATATAGAGCAAAGATTGAAAATAACCTACTTCACACTCGATAATGCGCACTTAAAAAGTTTAAAACATTCTACAAAATAACTTCGATGGTTGCATTACCGGTACTGTGCTGATGCTTAAACACCTCGGTTCCTTGACGACCACAGAATAAAAATATATGATTATAAATAATTAAATTAGGATTAAAAATCAAAATAACGTTAAAATATAAAAAAATGAATCATTATTTTTTTTCTTCAAAATATTCTTTGTCAAATTATAGAGGTATGTTATTCGCAAGTGCGTGTTATACAGTGGAAATATTTCACTTTTTGTGTTCTTGTAAAACAGTGTTTCTCAACATTTTAAGCAACAGCACATCTCAGAGCAAATGAAAATATCACAGCACACTTAGCAAAAATTTTAAAGGGTATACATTTAAATGCTATGAAATAAAACCACAGGTTTTAAAAAATTGCACTTTCGTGTGAAACTTGTGCCTGGTGTTTTTTTCGCTATTTATTCAATGTTTAGTCGAACGTGTGATAAGCAGAATCATGTCTTCTTCAGTTTACCGTAGTCTTTCTCGCTTCTTATTTTTGATGTTATTTAGGGTTGAGAAGCCTAATTCACATAAATAAGAAGTAGAAAATTGCAAGAAAACTGATAAAGCCTTTTTAGCTAATGTAGGATAAAGAGTTTAATACATTTCCATTTATTCAAATGCTAACGCTGTATCATTACATCTATTATTTTCTTGGTTCGGCTAGTAAATATATACGTATGAGTTCGCAGGTCTGTGCACCATCAAAGCTTCCCACTGTAGTTTCAAAGATCCCTTCTTTCTTTATCCATGCATCTTCATTGTCAAATAATAGTAATTTACGGGAATGTTTAATGATTTTGCTTTCGTGTGTGTCTATTCGTATTTATTATTGAGCTAAGGTGATGGCGTTATCTAGCATGGGTTCTGTTATAGAAGGGTAGAATTCTTTTATTTCTAGTTGTATAAATTGGCAATTAAGTTTGTTTTTTATGTTGCGGAACCAGCCAGTAGTTAATTTGGTCTAACACCTCTGAGTGTTGATTTCAATGTTAAATATATACATACATATATATATATATATATATATATATATATATATATATATATATATAGTGAAAGATGTATATCATTGTTGCAATATAAATAGTACCAATGGCTACAAATTCGAAAGGATTAATATATTTGTAATAATTACGACAATTAAACGTTAATTATTTTATGTAAATTAATTATTAATTTTATTAAATTAATAAATCGTACATAAAGTGTATCCTATTGTTAAAAAAAACACTAGAATTTAAATATCTTCTAAATGGTAACATGTTAATCGATGATACAGAGCTAGATTGCACCGGACTTGAATTATCAATTATTTATAGGTATTATTATTATTATTATTATTATTATTATTATTATTATTTATTATTATTATTATTAATTTGTTCGCAAATTAAATATTTTATACATATTTTACAATTCTGTCTTCTGCTGTGAAAATATTTTATTTAATGCAGGCTGTTTATTTTTTTATGATAATATCTTTAAGCTTTTTGAATCTTTCTTTGTAGTGAATACTATATCGTATTTTGGTATTATGCACTAATCTATCTTATGTTAATAAGTGCATTTTTCTTATTTGTGATGTTAATGTCGATATATGCACGAACTGCACTAAGTTCCGATAAGTGACAAGTTAAACTACTAGAGAGCATTGAGCATAATCCAGTAGTCTGATTATATATAGATGATATTAATTAACTGAATTTGAAGGATGCAGTAAAATATCTTATTTTAACCTATTTAACCTGATGGGATAATTTTACTAATGATTGTTTCACTGAGAATGTATTGTTATTCGGAAGAATAATACATTTTGTTTATTACTTCAGGGCATTCTTTGTTAATTTTCATTCTTCCCTCACTCTTGATACAGATCTGTTGTGTATCTTCTGAGATATTCTCAAAGATAGTAATATCCAGAACTTACCATATTATATCGACTGTTCACTATGACCTTACGGATTTTGTAACAGAGAATGATGTTGATCATATTCTTGAAAATTAGATTTGACTTTAGTTATATTTCAAACTCTTTTTATTCAGTTATTAAAAATGTAACATTATCTTCTGAAAAGCTAAGCAAACATATCCGGCATTTTTTTAAAATCATTTATACGTAAAACTTCATAGAATCATTATTCAGTCATTGAAGTATTTTCTATGGCTTTCTATATTTGTACATTTTGTTATAAAGAACGATTTTAATCTTGATTCGATGAATTCTTCAAGGTATCTTTCAATATTATTTACATGTAGGAATTAATGACCTCATAAGGTGTGTTGCATGGAGCAAAATAAATAATAGGCTAATAGGTGGCAGGTTTTGAGAATACGTTGCTTACAGAGGAACTTCCTGTTCCAGCTCCTTGATGGTTCGCTAGATCGCATTTAAAAATCGGAGGACAGGCGTTGCCTTGTAGCAAAATCATTATTCCATTTCATTACCGAATAAAAATTATTTTCGGTTTCGATGCGTTATTCAGAAAAGTCATTTATTAATTATAGCTTTTCTGCGTAAAAGTTTATGCAGATGAGAGTATATCGTAATGAAAAAATATCCTTAATCCTATTAAGCACGAAAAATATTCTCTTCACATTGTATATTTAGATTAAGTTGCTGAATACTGCGTTGGATTTAGACACAGTTTTTGTTTTTCGACTCTCATAGTACACCTATTTTGAACTCTCATAATATATCCATTTTCTGTCTATACAGCATTTGATGTTACACCACAAAAACTACGACAGAAAAAACTGACCAGCAATAGCTTTTACGTAAAATAATATTAATTTTCTAAAACAAAACTGTATAGATTTCTATTTGTTATTATATCATGGCGTGTGAATATCTTGATCTCAAATTACTGTTACCCTTGAATCATACCAAGAAGAAAAAAAGACATTTTTCCCTCGTAGATTAGGTTTAGATGTTGAGGACTGTGCTGGATATAGCCACAATTTTCCATGTTTTTGGACTCTCATAATACATTTAATTTATATCCATGCAATATTTGCTTCTACATGACAACAATATCACGGTGAAGAACTACATTTTAGGAATTTTTATATAAAATAAAAAAAAAGAACTTAAAACAAGAACTTTATAGAAAACGTCTCTTTGCCTCTGCCCGTAACGAGTGTAAGTGTGTCCTCAACGAAGCTAAGTCACTATTTGCTGCTCGAATGAAGGAACGTATTGCATTTCGCAAATTAGGCTCCAAGGATTATTGGCGTCTCTGCAAGAGCGTACTTAATAATAGTAAACCCTCTATACCTCCTTTGTTCAACCAGTTCGAGATTCTGACCTCCTCTGCCGACAAGGTTGAATGCTTTGATCGGAAATTTTCATTCAATTCAACGCTTGACTCTTCCGGTGTATCCATACCCGATTTCCCTCTTAGAACTGAGGCCCTATTGAGCGGGTTGCACATAACCCCGTCATTGGTATTGGGCATTATCTCCAATTTAGACCCTCCCCCCCAAGGCTAGTGGTGGAGATGGAATACCAGCCATTGTCTTGAAGAAATATGCGCCTGAACTGGCGCCCGCACTATTCAAATTATATAACTACTGCTAAGGAATCTTGTTTTCCAGACTGCTGGAAGTCCTCATCCATTGTTCCTGTCTTTAAGAACTCTGGCGACCCCTCTGACCCTTCTAATTACCGTCCTATCAGTCTCCTACCCCTCTTCGGCAAAGTCTTCGAAGCTTTAATCAACGCCAAAGTGGTTAACCACCTTACATCCCATGATCTGCTCTCAGACAAGCAATATGGTTTCCGCTTTGCCCGATCTACAGCTGATGTACTTACGGCCATCACTAAAATTGTCTACCAAGCTCTTCAAAATAACGGAGAAGCCCGTGCCGTGGCTCTAGACATCTCCAAAGCATTTGATAGGGTTTGACATGCCGGCCTTCTTCGGAAGCTCCAAGGTTATGGAATTACAGGTCGATTGTTTGACTTAATACAATCAGTGCAGTCAAAGCGTGAATTGAAAGTCGTTCTCAACGGATTCTCCTCCAGCTCCTATCCCACGAACGCAGATGTTCCCCAAGGCTCCACCCTAGGCCCTACTCTGTTCCTTATCTTCATCAACGATCTCCCTGACATCATAGATTCCCAGGTAGGCATCTACGCGGACGACACTACAATTTACTCCTGCCTCAAAAACAAATCTAGTGTCGCTGACAATACTAACCTGGCCGTGCGTCTCGAAAAGGACCTCCAATCGGTTGTGGACTGGTGCAGGAATTGGCTGGTTAACTTTAACGCCTCAAAAACAAAACTTCTCTCTATTAATCACCACAGAGATCCTTCCCTGCCCCAACATTAGAACGTCTGATGCTCAACTTCTTGAGAGCACCTCTTTGCGGCTGCTCGGTCTCACATTGACTACTGATCTGAGAGGGAACAAATACATTGAGTCAATTGCTTCGTCCACCGCAAGGAAAGTTGCATCCCTGTTCCCTGTACCACGCCAGGAAATTTTTCTCCCAGGAATAGATCCTTCAAATCTACACATCAATCATTCGCCCTTGCATAGAGTATTGTTGCCATATATGGTCTGGTGCCCTTTCTGTTTGCCTCGGGGTTCTTGATAAGATCCAGAGACGGATATGCAATGTAATTGGCCCTGATCTGGCATCTCGTCTGCAGTCACTCTCTCACAGACTTGCCGTCGCCTCTCTGTCTTTTTTACAAATACTTTCATAGTAATTGCTCCGATGAGCTGCTTTCTCTGGTTCCCAGACTCCATGAATTCAATCGTCCTACGAGGCTGGCATCCCGCTTTCACCTTTTCACTGTTGAAACTGTTAAATGTAGCCGTCTTTTCTACTCCAATAGCTTCATATCTCTCACCTCTCGCCCGTGGAACTCCCTTCCCTTTTCCTGTTTCCCTAATAGCTATAATCTCCAACTATTCAAATGTAATATCAATCGACATCTCCAGTTGCCTTGATCTATCCACTATCCTTCTCCCCATCCTTTCCTCTATCACTCCTATCTGCTCTCGCTCCAAATCCTCTGTAACCCCTTGCGTGCTAGTGGCTTCTCGCCTTGCCTGGGGTGAAATGCTTAAAAAAAATCTCTTACTATATCATGGTCAATGAATAACTTCCTTTCAAATGACTTACCTTTGAATCTGATAAAACAATGAAAAGAACATTTTACTTGACTAGATTCTATTTAGCTGAGATGTTGAAGTCGAGAATTTAGTCACGAGTTTATTTTTTCGATTCTTTTAATATGTTTGTTTTTCATTACTAATGACAATTTGCGTGAAATGTATTTTTTGTCGAACAAAAAGAAACAGCGACTTTTTAAAACAGTTGGAACTCATTTTCATAGCTTTTGTTTCTTTTCCAGGGATTGTAAACAAATTGTAGCAAGCTGACTGACTGCACAATCAAAAGAGAACTGAGTCAACTTCAAAGAATCTTGTAAGATTTTTTGTTGCATCATATTAATATATAGAAGTGATGAAAGATTCACCACCCGGCCAAGAAACCTTTAAACACCGTTCTGATGTTTCTTAATTTGATCAGATATTGGAAAATCGAACGGATGAATTTTTTCAGAACCCACTCGTATATATATATATATATATATATATATATATATATATATATATATATATATATAATATATATATTATATTCTTATTACTATAAAGGTTATTTTTTAGTCGTTACACCACGTTGTGTTGACACACATTTTATTTTAAAACTGAAATTAATGTCAACCGGCCTAAAAGCGAGAAGTCGTGACGAAAGAAAAACATAGCTCCAGACAGGGAATACAGGTTCAATCCCTATGGGAATATGTGTTTATTGTTACTAAGAACTTCACGATTTCTAAACCAGTTGACATTAATTTCATTCTTTAAAAAGAACAGGAATCTCAGCTCAGACACGTTTACCCACCAAAAATAAAACTTATAGTAATACATACATACATATATATATATATATATATATATATATATACACACACATATGTATATATATATATATATATATATATATATAACAAATAAAATTAAAATAAAATTGATTTACCTGTTTCTACTTAAATTTCGCGAATATTGCACCCACTCGTTGTCTCAGAGTGAAAAATTTGAAAGTAAATTTTATTTATTACTGTTAAAGCTCTAGATATTGAGCAATTTTATTACAAAGTGCTTACCTTAAAATCGTTATCTTCCAGAAATACTCTGATCGAGGTTTCTTTTTTAAAACACAATCTTCGTTCATATATATATATATATATATATACTTGTGTGTGTGAGTATGTATGTATGAGAAACCAGTTAGTTGTGAAGAAATGGTTGTGATTCTCACTGTATGTTCATTAACAAACAATAGAGATTTAATTCTGCAGTGCACTATTCCCTTACAAAGAACAATCAGGGAACACCCAGTAATAATTCAATATCGATAAAAAGTTTTAAGTCTAAATTTAGGTCGTTATTTAACGTTCCCTTTGTTTCTTTCTGACCTGAATCTCCTTGCCGTATTCTAATTGACGTATGCGATCTACTAGCGAAAGTTCTTCCATTGTCATGATATTACATTCTTCACTCCCGATGGAAAATTCATTATGCCACCGACTGGCAGCAATTCTCAGTGGATTCTCATTATTATCCACGATCCTTCTAGTTTGGTTCAGGCCATCCCCGGTAAATGCAGTGCCACGTACGGGATCAGGATCGAACTGCCGGTACTTGATATATGAACAGTAGTCTTGTACCAGTGAGAGTAATGATCGATAATGGTGAACCTCGTCAAAAAAATCCGATCCCTCGGTGCGTATAGCGCGCCAGAAGCGTGGTCGGAAATAGTCGTAAAGGGCGCTGTCAGCGGGCGCTTGTTCTCGGCGGAAGCGTTCTTGCTGTTCACTGGTGACTCTGATTCGAGGTCGGTTCTCACCGGAGTTTCGTTTTATATATAAAATATCGGTGGTCTTCCAACAGAGGCGACGCCGAAGTAGTACCATCGACTCATCAAAGTATTCCATGAGCAAGACAAGATGGAAGTCAGCGTCGATACTGGTTATGAATTCTTGAACTTTTGTTGGGCTGTAGAACTGAGACGGAGGAAGGCCAAGATCAAATGACATCCGATTGGCAGTGAAGAGAGTCGGTGTCTTTAAAATCGCTTCCATTAGATCATGAGTCGCAACTTTAGGAAATAACTTGTAGTAATAGACAGCCGAAAGAACCTGACTTAAAGGTCTCCGTATCATAGTGAAAAGAGTATAATCGCTTATATCAATCGTAGTTCGGTTTGTGTCTATTCGAGACCCGCACCGGTTGTCCTTGGTGTTTTCGCCAGACATTACCAAATTCTGGTTGCAGGACCCTTTAGTTTCATTCTCGGTATTTTCGTGAACGATTCTTCGACCGGTTAAAGCCGTATGGAATGCCGATCTGTTGTATACAACGTGATTACAAAGGATGTTAATGGCCTTCTTTTCGGGTGGAACTAGGATCCTTGGTGAAAGCTCCAGAGTAGTGTGCTTACCAAGGTAATTGTCTTCTAAGGGAAGTATGAAGGTCAGGTTTCGCGCCAGACCGTAGCGTTGAAGAATATTCATAATCGAAGTGCTCCCAGTTTTGTGCACCTGCGCAAAGAAGATATCAGTAAGTTAAAAATGTAAAAATTTTTATTTGGTAAAACAAAACTTGGTGGAGGTGATGTTCAAATAGAAAGCTTTGGCGGTGTTGATGTTAATTTCTACTGCTGTAGTTTTTCAAGCGAAAATTTAAAAGAATTAAAGAAGATATTGTTCATTCATATGAATTCATAAATTTTAAATGCATTGTCACCATATTTGTTCTAACATTTCATAACATAGCCGTCGGGATATTTTGCATATTGAATCTAATTCAGGGTTTCTTTATACTTCTTATTTAAGTCCATACTTTAAAAGGTTGTTTTATTGTAAACAGTGAATAGTTCACAGAAGAATGACATCTTGGAAATGTACGCCTACCTGCTTTTGACAAATGGACATCATTCCTTCTTAACGTAATCTGGTGGGGAGATATAGATATTTCCTCAACTTTCATCTTTTCCGTTTGTTGCTACACCGTGCCTATACGTAATAAATAGCTATAATATTACCACTGCTTACCACTTAAAAAAGATTCAAGCCATAAATGTTTGCATCACGTTAAACTGTTTACAGCCATAAATATTTGTCTCTCTTTTGTTCTTTTTTCAATTTTAATGGCTGACAACAGTAGTAAAGAAACGAATCTCAAGTGCCGCGTTCGGAGCTGTACGCAGATTATTTGCAGACGCTTTGCATTCCTATCTATCTATCTATCTATCTATCTATCTATCTATCTATCTATCTATCTATCTATCTATCTATCTATCTATCTATCTATCTATCTATGTCTTTTCATATTTATCTATCTACATACTTCTCTCTGTACACATCTGTCTGGATGGGTGGATTAACATTTTTAGTCACCGTTTTATTTACATTACTAGTCTTGAATTATTTATTAAGAGACACTTTTATAGGAGCACTTTTAAATACTTAGCTTGTATTGAAGTATTTTTATGCACATTACAACTTTGAAGGACATTTAAGTGTCTAGCTTTGCAAATTCTTAGTAGGAACATTAAGACAAGCTCTACAACGAAGTTCGTTCTCGCTTCCTGTACTATTAGGCAGCTGATGTGACGAAACAAATGATAAGGATAAGGATAATTTGCAGAATCGGGTAACAATTATTATTTTTTCAAACTAAATCTGATATTTATATCCCTGATTTGGGAATCTTTCTAAAGAGAAAAGTGATAATAAATTATGAAAATTTGAAGTCATACATCTGAGGAAAACTGGATAATTTGCTCGAAACGTAGTCGTCAAAACTAGAGTATTAGCCAGAATAATTCATGTAATAATAACAATGCTTCTTCTTATATTTTCTCGAAATTTAAATTGAACCCTAGGTAAACGCATACAAACTGAAAAAAAATAGAAGGAAAAATCTGTGAACACGAGTTATATCGATTTCTGTAAAATTACCGCTTTCCACCACATCCGTGTACTGGATAAAGTCTTGCTGAGCTTATGTTCCAGGGCAGACAGTTTAGGGCAAAACTACCCGAAATGGTACAGAAATATTATGATAAACGTATGTTAAAGCAACACAAAAAAATAAAATGCCACTAAGGAAAAAAGAGGGACACGAAATATCGTACGTTATCAATTGGGGATAAACTACTATTAGGTCATAATAATTTAAGTCATAAATAATTTTCGTTTTCGGGAACCAATTGTAATGACGAAAATATACTAACCATACATAGCAGCTAAGAATAAATTTGGAGTGCACTAACATATGACAATGTTCAGCGCAAGAAGTAGTGGATAAATCTCCACAACCGACTCCAAAAGCTCAGCTCCATATATACGCGTCCCCGAATATGTATGTAGTTATTTACTAAGCTTAATTTTATCGGACATAAAACTAAAATTGTTGAGCATCCAGTTAGAATGGAGCTTATTAGCACTCGCCTGCAAAACTAACTGACCACTACTCTACGGTAGGGCACTGTATGTACGTACCTATTTGAAAAGCCTAGCTGAGTCCTGCACAAGTCTAGAATAGTTGGGTAAAGATCGAAGTCATTCACCCTCACCTGCACATCAAACCAGTTAATCATCGCTTTATTGTTGGTTTCTGTGTATACACATATAGATAGATTGATATTTACTGCACTTACTTAGTCTGATAGAAAGTCATAATAATGTAGTGGCAATTGCCTTGAAAACGACTATTAAGTTGAGTCATAATTAACTTCCGTTTTGGGAACCAATTCTATCATCCTAATTGTTCTTTAAATATATCATAACAGGTGGTAGGTGGTACAAATGGCTTACATACAGCAATGTTCAGCGCAAAATATTTCGTCTCAAAATTCTAAAAAATGGCTAAAAAATTGCCCTGCATGTTATATGTGAAGTTGAAGTCTCCCGTGGTTAATTCTATCATCAATGCTCACTACCGTAGGCTGTAATTTTTACCACAGATGATCACTTCTACCGAGCCTAACTCGATAATAAGATTATTTTACGCAGACATTATTATTATTATTATTATTATTATTATTATTATTATTATTGTAAAAGAAATTGCCGTATCAAAGTACAGGCAACTTTTTTGGTACCGGCATATCTGTTATGCCTGAACATGCCTCCTGCAATTAACCAGCTAGAAACTACTGAAAAAAAAAGAGACGTAACAGAAAGGAAATACTCCTAATGGTAAAACACTAGCCTATGAAATATAACATTAAGACAACATAGATATATGTCCGTCATACGAAGCGACCAAAGTATAACGACTGGTGAAAGAGTGGGTGTATTTTATATTTATCTGCACTGCTATCTTGCTTTTTATGTATAGTAATGTTTTCTGCCATGGTTAAAGTACCTTGGTAATGTTTTGTAATGTACTAATAGCTTGCTTTGAACATTTCATGCTTTAATACGCTAAAATGTTTTGTGCTTCTGAATATGCCTTGCTGGCATACGTTTAGTATGCTCGTGCCTCTTTTGTGCCCTTTTGTATTTACTTCAGAATGTATTTGCTTTTAGTTATTTTGTTGCTGTAATGCACAATGCAACACAACTACGTTTCAAAATAACCGATATTTTCGTCTACCAATGGATTAGAAACATCAAATTATCGTAATATATAACAATAAATAATTATAAATGCAATTAAATTCCATTGCAGCAGACATTTTTGTAATTAAACAGATTATTTCAATTCGTGGTTTTACATTCAGTCGATATGTTCTTTGATCTTCCTTAGTTGTATATTTTATTGAAGGGCTCTTAAAGTTCTTTTAGTCATTTGTATTTTTATATTGTCAAATAGGCTAGCACAGATTAACTGTTTTAAGAGACTGAATTCTAACATTTCGTGTCCATAAGAGAATTTCCCAACAAGATCTGAAAAAACAAAAAAAAAACTATATTTGTGATGTTCTTACAGAGAACATTGAAAAGCAACCTCTAATGATCACTACCGGATTCAATGTGCACTGGAAGAATGCTGGACAACGTATGGGTCGAAATATGTTAAAAACAATAAAGTTAAGAAAACTTGTCCGAATAATGTTTATACTTCATATCATCATTTCACACAACAGTTATCGAAACAATGTGAAGATATTTGATCAGCTTCAAACTCCGTATGGTCAAATGTACAGTTGCTGGAAGAAATGGCACTTCATTCGGATTTTCGGAAAAGTAGAATCTGTTATGATATTATTTTTTGAACATCAATCATTTCCCAGTAGGTATTGTTATTATTTTTACACACACCAGCGATGCGGTTACAGATGGACGCCTTTTTCCTATTTGTTATGAATCCGTTCTTAAAAGTGAAGACATTGACACAAGTTGTAATGGTGGCGTAAAAGTGCGCACATTTTGATTCAAGGTGAAATGTTGATTGGTAAAGATAGAAGATACGCAAGAGGCTGCCTCAGAAGTAAAAAAAAAATCCACGTCTATTTTTTGTTAGCTTTTGAGAGAGAGAGAGAGAGAGAGAGAGAGAGAGAGAGAGAGAGAGAGAGATAGAGAGAGAGAGAGAGAGTATGTATGTGCGTGTATGTGTGTGTGTGTTGAGGAATGAAAATTATTTTTTGCTCTTTTTTTTATGAATGTTCAATGTGTTACCTCCAATTTGGATTTGACTTACCTTTATAAAGACAATGTATTTTTGCGGCCGACAGGAAGTGACGTCAATGATGTAAGTATTCAGCAAGGAAGGTCGGGAAAAAAAGGTCACATATCCCATCATGAAATACACTACAATAATGACCAGGAACACAAGGGTGAAGAAGGCGAAGTTCAGCCATGGTCTTACATGAACGGCTCTTCTTGCGAAAACATAAATAACAAATAAGTAAAAATAAATAAAAAATTAAAATTAAATTAAAACATTCAAAAAGCAGAGAGAATCTATTGTTTAATTTTCAGAACTGTACCATCGACGAATTCCTGTCGAAGTTTTTACATACATTCTTCTGAATAGGTTGAGAATAAAGTTGGAAATTGCTTAGAGGAAAAACTATAAAGGCTTTTTAGAAACGATTGGATGAAAAATGTAAGCGACTACCTTTTCTGGAATAATCTTGTTTAAATATTAATGCATGTTTCTCTTGTGAAATTGCCCTACTTGTCGGAAAAAAAACTGCTAACGACGCTAGACAGCGTTGCCAAAAGAGTATAAAAGAAAAGGTCGCAAAAGTCTCATGTTCTTTCTTTCTCATTACAAACAGGATGCCTTAGAAATAGGGTTTGTTTTGTTCCTATCTGGGAGAGGAAAGTCTCCAGTGAACAATAAGTCATATTTAACACAACATAGTCTAAATGCTTAAGCCTACTTGACGATATACATACCATATATAATACTAAGAACTTTTCTTAAATGTAAGCATCTCACAATATTTCAAAGAAATTTTGCACAGGCATAAGTACGTATAAGGGTATACACACCCTCGTTTATCCCTTCTGCATCTTTTAATTTAGTTTCTTCAAGTAATAAAAGATATTGTTAATTACTTTACGAATTTAAGTGCAGTACTAGATTGGCAACAAGGTCTCATCAATTTAGACTTGAATTGGCTCGGTGTAACCTTAAGTTATTTGCTAATAGTTTCTTTTTTCGCACTTCTCGCGAAACTGTTCCGGCTTTTTGATTTCCAACCAACTTTGATCTTCCAAAGTATAAATGCAATGTCAATCCTTATCTACTGTCTTTGATTGATTGATTGATTCGTTTTATACGACTCATCAACACTTTGCAGGGTATTTAAATCCAGAATGCATTTTAGATTGTAAGATTTTTTTTTGAGAAAATAATGGTTTTAGTGATACCAATCTTAATAATTAACCTATATCTGGGGGAGAAGAGCTGAAATCATACCTTTCCCAAGGTTATTTGCAAGTAAGTGAATATAACGAAGCCAATGGGAACTGGAACTCAGCTCTCTGATTAACAATTCCGAGCCATTATTCATTACACCGCCCGCACATCCAAGTTTAGATCAAGCGGCCACCCATCTAGATACTGATCTTAACTTCGGTGATCGTATTGGGAAGCGGTGCTTTCAACGTGATATGGCCGTAAACACCTCACTGTCTTCTTGATTCCTTTTCATTTATTGCTCTTGCTCCATAATAATGTTTTTCTATTTCTTATTCTGTAACCCCTGTGTCTTAGTTACTTTATTGCCTTGCTTGGGTGAAATTATTTAAAAAATGTTTGTATATTCTTTCTTACGCTCTCATTTGAAGAAACTCTAATGCGATCATTATATTATATCCTCAATAAATGGTACCATTTCCTCTGATAATAGTAATACAGTCGTAGGTCGAACGCAGTAGAAATTATAGCGTCATAGTGAACTTCATGATTTTGTTGATGGCTGCATAGAATGTCCTACGATAGGGCTACGATTTTTTTAATCAATTCACCTCAAGCAAGGCGATAATGCCACTACGTTACAAGGGGCTACTGTAAGTAAAAGGCTTTAGAGGGAACCGGAAACCCAATTCTAAACAGGAAACAAGGGATAAACTTCTACTGTTCAGAGTTATCATTCTGCTAGACTGGTTGACAACCATAGCTAAATAGTCCAGCCTGACCTCTTATTTAACACATAGGGGAGGGAAGAGAGTACATTTTCCGAGGATATTTGTGCGAAAGCGAATATAACGAACTCAGCTGAAGTTCGAACTTAGTCCGCCGATTTCTCGTTCCGAACCGCTAGCCATTACGCTACCTGCACTCCATTCCCTCTGTGCTCTGATATTTTTCTAATAACCTTTTTAAAACTCAGCTAAAGAAACAAAAATACTACAGAGTGAAGAAATTTTATTTAAAATAAACAAATTAGCTATTTGCTTGAGTAGACTTACATACATGCCCTCATGCACCGAGAAATCCCAGCTCCGAAGTAATGAGACAAACAGTTTTAATATCAATAATCCATCTTAAGACATTGAGTCAAAAGCTCTTATTTAAGTGTAGTACTCCACTATTAATTAGTCGGATTAGTATTCTCATAATAATTATTAGTTAAATTTAATCGATTAAATATTTTCATTATTATTAATTTTTTACTGGTTTTTCATCACAAAGAAAATAGAGCTCGGTTGCTATGTGATATCTATCCTCTTATATGGCAGTGAATGCTAAACAATCTCCCCATGGATGAGGAGAAATTGGAGCGTGTAAGCAACAAGGAAGTCTGGAAACAAAAAGAACACTGATATTCAGAATCAGGAAGAGACTGATGAAATTTCTTGGACGCATAACGAGAAAGGAGGGCTTGGAAAACTTGACTTTCACAGGGCTTACTTAGGGCAAGAGAGATAATGGAAAGCAGTGAGCCACCTACCTCAAGATCTTATGTGAAGGAATAGCGAAACGAGGGCAGAAGCCTTAGCAAAGGGACGCGGCACGAAGAAGAAGAAGAAGAAGAAGAAGAAGAAGAAGAAGAAGAAGAAGAAGAAGAAGAAGAAGTTTTTCATCCATCTCATTTTTGTTACTTTTCTACGCTCTAATTTTACGCAGGCAGCAAGGATCTGAAATAAAGAATTAATTTCCGACGATATTTGAACTCGCATCTTTAAATTTGGAAGCCTGTCTGACGGGCAGCGATGCACCAGTTCGGCGGCTAAATCTAACTAGCATAATCACCCAACTTATTTTATCTATCAGCCTGATGATCATAATTTTCACTTTTTACTACACGGTCTTTCATTCAGTTCACACACCATATTTATCATAACCATTTTAGCAGTAATCTGGAGTGGCTCTCGAGTTTTGTAATTGATGAAGTTTAGTAGGAAACAAGTCATATGAAGATATTTTTTCTTATCCGATTTAGTCCACGATATATTTTTTTGCAAGAAAATATTCACAATTTAAAACAACTATTTTACAGTCAAATTTTTACAATCAAACTTTTATTGATGAAGAACTGAGAGGATGTTGATCAGTTCTCAGTCTGAGCGACTTCCCCAAATCGGTCCGAATGGTCAAACATCAGATATTTTTTTGGTGGTTGGGTGGGCTTGAACATATATTGTTTGAATGTCCGTTCTATTTTGCTTGAAAACATTTATTTTTGCCAGAAAGTTTGACATTACAAGTATCGACCGTTGTGTTGTGTTGAGATTGTAAAATGCATCTACTAAAAAACTATAAGTTCTATTCTCACAGTGCAAATTAAAACCGTATGTGATAGCTCAACCAAAGGAAGTAAATAAAGCATCTATCCTGTATATTTAAAATAAAAATCTGAGCTATCTTTCACACCAGCGTTCCTAATACTTCGTTTTTAAATGTTAGTACCGAGAAAGAAATTTATTGGAACACGATTATCGATAACATTTTTCGGCAATTAAAAATGACGATATCTGAAGGGTTTTCTAAAATGTGTTTCAATGAAAAAAAGATTATGACTAAAACAAAAAAAGTTTTTATCACAAATATCTATCTGTATGGATAAATGATTTGTTTTACTTACAGAAAGGGCATATTAACCGCATATATTCTGGTCCACTTGTAAATTGAACAGTCCAGTGAGAACAGGTAGTGTTTTACAATCTTAGGTACAACTGTCCACACCACTCCGCGCAAACTGACACGCGTAGAGTGCGCGTGCGTGCGTATGTGTGTGCGTATGTGTGAGAGAGAGGTAGAGATGGTAGAGGTAGAGAGGGACAGGAAGCTAGAAAAAAAGAGATAGATAGAAAAGAGATGCTTTCATCGAATATTTTTCAATGCTTAGCAAATTGCTAAGTAACAACTATTAAGCATGTATTATTATTATTATTATTATTATTATTATTATTATTATCTTCTTTTTCTTTCTATTTAATCAGTACAATACCTAATTGTAACAATCCAATGGTTATATGTACAGCAGTAGTTTTAAGGTCCCAACCCTTTTCAATTTCAATTTCAAAAATCCTTAAGGCTTACGGTCATATCACGTTGAAACACCAGTTCCCGTACAATCACCGATGTTAAGCAACGTAGAATCTGGTCAGTATCTAGATAGATGACTGTTTGGGAATACTAGGCACTGTAAGATTGAATGTGCGAGAGGTGTAATGGATAATTCGGAATTGTTAATTGAAGAGTCGAGTTCCAATTCCAGTTGGGTTCGTTCTATTCACTTACGCGTAAATACTCTTGAGAAAGGTATGAATCCACATCTTCTCCCCCCCCCTAGGCTAACTAGTAAGACTTCTGCTATAGGTTAACTAATAAGACTTCCATAATTAAACCATTAGTATCTCAAAAAAAAAAAAATCTTACAGTCTAAAATATTTTCTGACTTTAAATAACCCGTGGATAAGACGTAGAAAATGAATGAATCAATCAAGATCCTTATATCTACTGATTTCGTCATTTCCTTTAACATACATCTTTTTATCTGATATACTACCATATTTATTTGTTTGTAGTTTTTTTTATCATTATGTCTTGTCAATTCAGCTTTTATATATCTGTTAATATCAATGGTAAATTTCCTATGAATATAGAATTCATGGCCTTCTCTGACAAGTTTAGCGTGATGTTCAAATAATTTTTCATATGTGGCGCACTATAATACTGACATATCTTCCAATGAATATACTGTTCAATCTTATAATGTTGATCTTTGTATTCGTTCGGTGTCAGGATTCGTCAATCAGGCACTAGGCGATCGACATTTTTAAATACTTGCATAATCTGCCTACTCATGTGTACCATTTTCTATTCTGTTTTTCATGTAATTACTGGCTAATAGGATTTATTATAACATAATAATTCTGCTTGTTCCTTAGTTTCTTAGAGTTTAGCGCGTACTTTACGTCTTGCCATTACCTCAGATAAACAATAAGACATTCCTGCTTGACCGTGAGGACAGACGGAAGAAAAGATATATCAGAGGTGCTGTTTGGTCTAAGGGAAAGAAAGAAAGAAAAAAGAGATAGAGGAGATAATAACATTCTCACGTATATAACGTCTGCTTCAGTGAAATTGAACACCTTGTCAATTTTGAATCTTTTCATTTGTACCCTCTTACTTTGTTAAATCAGGACATACATCTATATTTATGCCTGTTATTTAATATGTTTTTAGGTTGTTGAGCTCCACTACTTAACGATGTAAGAGAAGAATTTTTACGGGTATTTTAAAGCAGTGGGGCTCGCAAGCATTAATATAAGAATTGTTTAATAAGAAAATTAAAACAGCAAAACTTTTCACGAGTATTGCTAGTTATTATTATTATTATTATTATTATTATTATTATTATTATTATTTCATTCATTTGAATATTCAATCCAGATGTCTGAAAATTAGCAGTGAAGATTGAGTGACAGCAAGTCGTCTCAAATCTTCAGCAATTTTCTCAATATCTCTTTAAATCGCACCGCTCGTGATTTTGACAGTCTCAGTTCTTCAGCAAATCTCTAATTCATTCAGATTCATCTTCAGTATTGTTGGCACGGTTTCAAGTGCTCCACTTAATATAAGAATGATCGTAATCTTCATGTTCTATAGTTTCTTCAGTTTCAAGATGTCCTGCTATTTTTTCAATATTTAACTTTCTTTGTCTTCACCTCGTGATTCGCTGAGGCAGTCAGATCTGTGAGTTGGGATTTTTCATTTCCTTGTACAATTCTGGTCTTCTTTCTTGAACGGAGTGGTCGGTGTGAATCCCAGAATCCATTCTTTTTATTTTTTCAGACAGCCTCTGGTCTGTGTTCATAGTTATTTCTTTTAATCATTTCACCAAAGCAATAAAGCCACTAGGACACAAGAAGTTACTGAATGTTAGAGAATATGAGAACAAACTACTATTAAGGAGATAGGACAATAAAAGAATACAGAAGATAACAATTGACGTTGCATTTAAATTTTTGAAGATCCAAGTTGAATGGGAAGCAAGAAGCCGGAAGAAAGTTATACAAGCGAAGAATGAACTAGAAGAAACTTAGCATAGAACTTACGGTTACATCTAGCCATTTCAACTATAAATTGATGAGACCTAGCCGCCAGTCTAGTACTACGCCTAAATTCATAAAGTCTAGGTACCATACAAAAAAGTTCATTAGAACAATTACCATGAAAGCATTTATAGAGGAGACACAGGGATGCTATGTTTCGGTGGTGGGAAAGGGACTGGAGCCGAGACGCCAGGTCAGGACAAATAACATTACAGATTCTTCTTCTGATTTTATCAAGAATCCCTAAATATACAGCAGGAGCACCATACCCGATGTGGCAGGAATATTCAAAGCAAGGAAAAATATAAATATGTAAGATAGATGGCGAAAAAAATGTCTAGCACAATATTATTGTCATTTATATTACTAGCGTAATACCTGTAAATATGACGAGATTATGTACGTGTGGATCAGGATTTGACTGGGATAAGAGTGTCCTTTCCAGGCTTTTGTCTATCATGTGCACACGCTGTTTAACTTAGTATTTGCAAGTTAATTTTACCATATCATAACCCCTCCCCCCTAAAAAAAAACAATGATGGCATTATGGGCGTAACATTTGAGTACTTACTTTAACGTCTGAGTTTTAAGCTAGGGTAGATTTTCTTTGTTAATAACAAATATACCTGCTTTAGCGTGGCAGAAGTTATTGAGAAAAAAGTAAATAATTGTCCCGCTATTTATTATTTTTAAGTCAAAATACACGACAAAGTTCACTGCTGCACATCATTAGGACTGTAGGGCAATAATAATCAACCGAAGTCTGAGACACCTTTGCATTGCAATATGAAAGGCAGCATCAAAGACACTCACTAGTGTCTGTAGTAACAGCCGATAAAACTGGGCAATTTCTGCGCGATGAAACTAGCAATCATCTGTTGTGTAGGGGCGTTCTATATTAGAAAGTCTATGTGCCTTAACTATCCACATGGGGTGACAAATAAATCTGTAATATTATATAGATGTCTAAATTACCAAATTCAAGTTATAACATGCCTTGAGGTCATATATATATATATATATATATATATATATATATAGAGAGAGAGAGAGAGAGAGAGAGAGAGAGAGAGAGAGAGAGATTGATTGATTAATTGATAGAAAGAAAGAAAGAAAGAAAGAAAGAAAGAAAGAAAGAAAAGGAGGGCATAAGTACATTCATTTGTAGATAATCTTGTAATCTACGCATTTTATTTTTCGCCCCAATAACGTTTCGTGTTTTAAGACTAAGGAGTCTCTTTTGGTCGATTTGAAGAATAAATGAGTTATTATTCATTTAATCTTTTATCTGGAACGTAGAAATCATAATTGTTCAGTGGCGTACACAGTGTTATTCATTTAGTTTAATATTCGGAAAATATTAAACATAGACATAAAAAATGTCGAACAAGTTTTTGATATTTTATATGTCGTCGTCGTCGGCTTTATCTCGTATTCAAAAATGTAACTTCTTTACTGATCGCTTCATTTATGATGATAGTATTGATAACTACATTCACTGCCAACGTGCTGGTTCAGGAGTAGAAGAAGAAAATCAGGGTAGAAGAAAGTGACGATGGCATGAATTTGTTTATGGTCGGCCTCAACTTGTCAGGAAGTGACCCATACACTTGATTTCATAACTTTTCTCTGCGGCACATATGGAATGAGACGTGCAGAATCCAGTTATGAAACTCTAACGGACTGCCGCTGACTGTTATTTCGAGTGGCGCCTTCTGTAGCATGTCCGTCATGCGTAGCCATCTTCATTCGCTGGTTCAAGCGTTGAGATCTGTTTTAATGATCATCCGCTTATTCCGCCGTTGGTGTCCTTGGGGTTGCTTTCGCTTAATCTGGGTCCTCAACTTCGACCATTTCGACAAGGGTGGTCCTACCAAGAGTTTATAACTCCCGACGGTGTCGTTCTCAGAGTCATTGTACCTTGCAATCCCCTTCAACACGGCAAAAAGCGAGCATCAGAGGTACACACAGAAACATAGACGCATAGACATACATATATATTTTACATTGGATGTCGGAGTAAACAGATCAAATGTTACTTTAATGACAATAATAGAAATAAAACAATCAATAAGAAAAGAATTAAAAGTATAAAATCATCATCAAATATATGAGAATGATTTTTATTATTCTTGTTGTAAAAATATTTGAAAAATAAATAACAGAGGACGAAATTGACTATTCTGAACCAATAGTAAAAAAATAATTAAATAAAACGAAATAATATTACAACTCGAAACGCTTTTCCTATAAATTTGAAAATATGTCCTCGTTTGTAAAAAATGTTACAGTATATATTTTACAATCACTAAATAAAAATAGGATAAAAGAGTAAAATGATCGACAATTGTCAAAAATCTTTGAATGATAAATGATAAGGAAATAAATCTACAATACTGAACCAATAGTCAAAGATAAACAAAACACACATTACAACTCGAAATATTTTTCCTACAATTTCGAAAAGAGAAATGTTACGCTTCAATATTATAAATAGTGTAGAATTATTCATGCCAAATTATAAGTAATTAAATAAAAATGTTGTTCTATATCATAAATACCAGTGTCAGTGTATCACACTTTTTCAGTTAAAGGGACACAACTCTTATTAGCTCATCTTCTATAGAACAAGTGCCAATGTCAGTGTGTCACTGTGTTACATTTTTCACGCTTTACTCCTAGAGGCCGTAGCTCAACATATCATACCATTTTGGAATCAAGCCGACTCCGGGAGCAAATTAAAAACATTCCAGGCCGGATTCGGGCCACAATCCTGAATTTTTGATTCATAAATTTTCATTACTGCAATTGTTTTGGGCGATATTTTTACGTGATTTTTTGCGACGAATTTTTTGTATGATAACAATTTTTATAAATTAGAAATAGATTTGTGAATAATCGAAATTAATTGCGAAATCCAGTGAAAGTCCCCCATGAAATAAAAGCGACGAATTTTTTGTATGATAACAATTTTTCTAAATTGGAAATAAATTTAGGAATAATCGAAATTAATTGCGAAATCCAGCGAAAGTGCCCCATGAAATAAAAATAATTGTTTGTACGGAAAGTAAGGACGTGTGTACATCAAATTGTCTTTAAATTAAGTGGCGGCAGAAGAATTATCGTTGAACTTTTAAAAGGTAAGTTTAAACATTAATGCAATCCTTAAATGCAATGATCAATTTTGAGTTCTTCTGTAGTTTTTTGTTATCCATCGCATCTACTCCTCCCTGCATATTGTGATGAAGACTCAATAAAGTGCCCTCCGCAGGAGCTAGCTTAAAAATGCTCCCCGATAGGACTGCTTTAAGCTAGCAATTAATGATTCTTAATAAAGTAAATTTGCGAAAGCACCTTTAAAAAAAATAAAACAATCAATGTATGCCTAGACTTATTTTAAAAGCTAAGAAAACAAATATGTCTTGTAATAATTAAAGATTAAGTGCATAATCTTACTTATTATAAAATGCAGATTGTGTGTGTGTGTGTGTGTGTACGTTTATATATTTGATCGGATTTCCTACATTTTTCAACCGATTTCAACAAAACTTCACAGGACTACGTAAAATTACTTTGCGGTGGTTCTAACAGCACCAAAAATTGGAAAAAAACAATTGTTTTTGCATGAAATCAATTTGAAAACACGAATAAGAGGAATCGCAAGAATGAAAGGGGGACAACTCATATCGAGTTATACTTATTATAAAACCCAGTTTGTGTGTGTGTGTGTGTGTGTGTGTGTGTGTGTGTTCGTTTATATATGGGATCGGATTTCCTACATTTTTCAACTAATTTCAACAAAACTTCACTTTTTTGGCAGGTAGTGTTTCTTATGGCCTTGCACACTTTTTTCTTTATTTTTACATTCAGAATGCTTTAAAAATTCCATTTACAAGTCAATTGTTTATAATGAAATTATATTCAATCGGTAGACTCATAACGATTGAAAACAATGTTTTTGTTTGAGTTTGGGTTTGACCGATTCGTAAAAAAGAAAAGAAAAAAAAAAAAAAACTAATTAAGACATGCGTGTCCGTCATCCTTAAACAATAATCTTTGTCAATTTTATTTTTCAGTCTTTATGATGGTCGATACTTGATCTATCTCTTACTGTTACATCCCCGGGCAATGCCGGGCTCTACTGCTAGTGATATAATAAAAATTATAATATAATAAACAAAGAAAAATATAAGAATAGATGGATAATTAAAATAATCAAATCTTCCCTTTTAAAATGCAACATCGCTTTGAAATGAAAAAGCACGTCCGTTCGCTCAGACATCGAGCATTTATTTTATATATACAACTCAACAATAAAATCACTTAAATATTTTCTGTTTGAGCGTCAGTATAGTTCAGCGAGACAATAGTCTCGAGAGGTGTTTCTCAACCAGTGTTCCTCGAAATCCTAGAGTACTGCAAGAGGTCGCCAGGGATTCCATGAGAAACATTGATAAACAGTTTCATGCATTTTTGAGTAATTTTTGTTCAATTTTATTTTCATAATTTTACTATACACATACGGCATATTGTTGGAAAATCTTTGGTTGTTATAATAAATTATAATCTTAATGTTATTGTTTATTTATGTTTATTTCTCTGTGTGTTTACATATATTTTGTGAATGAAAACCACAGCGTGAGGTTTCATAAACGTGCAATATTTTATTTTTTGCATTGCCAATAAATTTGTCAAAAAGGTTATCATTTTTCCTTAAACCAGTTATCCCCTAAAACATTACTTACCACGTGAACTACGACAAAAATATAAAAGAAATAGATATTAATAATGGTATATAATAATTTAAATTTTTAAAAAATTTTTCTAGGAAGTTTGAGAAACGCTGACCTAGAAGATTAAATCGGAGATTAAATGAGTAGTGTAGATTTTGTTTCAGTGGAAACAGGACTAACAATAAGTGAGCGGTAAAAAAAAAAAACAAAAAAAAAAACGAAACGAGAACAATCTACACCGGAGATTATATAAAGGGTCCAGATCAAAATATCCTGAATGTTACCTGGATCAACAGACACCTAAAGAAGTTCGGAGAGCATAACGGCCGAAACGTTGTGTTAATAACAACAAAAACGAGGACATTTATCCGACAGTAAATAAATATATATATATATATATATATATATATATATATATATATATATATATATGGAGTAATGGATATGGCTCTGATCGAGTTCATTACGTTCACATACGTGATGAATTCATACCTTTCCCAAGGTATGAATCCATCTCTTCCTCGCAAGCTATGGGTATGCTCTATAACCTTGGTTGGCAACTAGTCTAGGAGGATGAAAGTCCTGAATTCAAACCAGCCTAGAGAGGGTTAGGCTTAGTCAGGCTATCTTATCCAAGAAACACCACTGCTGCTTTTGTGGTGTTCCTACGACCCTAATCGGTTATGGAACTCGTGACTGTGATGAAATAATATTTAAATATTTCCATCGTTTTTAATGGTATGTATAAACTAATAATGAGTTTAATACCAGAATTTTTAGTTTGACCCAAGTGACGTAATAATTGTTAAACCTCACTAGAAAGTTTTGTAAGATGAAATTGCTAAATCTTTGTAAATTAAAAATCTACATAAAGAGCTTGCCTTCGAGCCATGGTCTCGTCATCAAACGAATAAGTTCGATCTGCATTGAATGTTCTTCCAACTCTTTCCAAGGCTAAAGCAACTTTGTATATAAGGCACCTGGCATGGAGCGAGAGTCAGAATTTCAGACTTTTGGACCATTGCCAGTGAGCTGGTTTCTTTCGGGGTGCTCGTTTACTGCAGTTTTGTACCATACGAAGACCATCTTAATAAACTTACTACATATTTATATTGGGCACATATCATAGAGCAATGATAAGCAAGCTAATTTCGTAGACAATTGCAAGTTATTTCGTTTCTCATCGATTGCTGTTTTGTGCCAGACTAGGTGAAGCTTCGTAGATATCTACGTCTGATTAGACCCATAATAAAAATCTGACGAGATATATTTTCATGGGAATGTTGAATTGAAATAATGCCACTACACCTTTAAAGAAAAGGGAGAAGGGAGAAGAAGTGCCAAAGGAGGTGCAGTAAGAGGATAGTGATGATAGTTCTCACAGGTTCTCTTAAAATTCGGGCTTGACATAAAGCTGACATCCGAAGTGCCGTAAATCTTGCCTAAAACAGGAATAGAATATACAATTGAATTAAAAGAAAGGTATTCAACGTATACTACAAACATTATGTTTGGTGCGCACGCGCGTGTGTGTTCATTTGTGTGTGTGTGCATTTGTGTGTGTGCATTTGTGTGTGTGCTTGTCACTGTGTATGTGTGCACGCGCGTGTCTGTGCGTGCGTACTCGTGTGTTCTAAAACGATTTGAATGATTATTGAAGGGCAGAATAGACAGGTCATTTACTGTTGCTTAAGTGTATGGAAATATCTATATTGTCAACTGCTTGGTGGGCAGTACAGTAGTAATCAGAAGATTGTTGCTACACAATCATTCACGTTTGGATTTCTATGATGAGGAGTTATTATTTAAATTCGGACTAATGTGCTTACTTTTGCTATCACTATTACAATATTTTGGCTCTTGTGTCCTCCGGTCTTCTTCGGGGCAATAGCCTAGAGAATTAAAGCGTTGTTTTGTGAATTTGGTGGCATAGTAACTCCGAGTTCAATTCTTGGGTTGGGTAGTACAGGTTCAGATATAGAGGAAACAGGACAAACAACTGGGCAGTATTAAAAAGGAAGAAAATGAGATATCTCTTTCCTTTTATAGTCGAATGAGATCAATATAACACCGTAGATTAAATAATGGTTTCAGTTCGAAAATTTAATGAAGGTTATTCGGATCAACAGATATGTATATAAGGTTGAGGGCAGAACGGTCGAAGCCTTCTGGTAATAACAACAAAGACAATGACATTTAAACCAAATGTAAATAATGTAAGTATCAATCATCAACTTTTACAAAATGGTCTTTCTATCTGTGACAGGAAAATGTTCCATATATATGTAGTTTACTTACTTACTTACTAACTAACTATCTATCTAAGTTCGTTAATACTATTCTATCTCATTTTGCTATATCTATTTCAGTTTATTCATATTCTGTTTCGGTTTGTTTATATCTATTTCAATCTGTTCATTATATGCATACATACATACATATATACATACATATATATATATATATATATATATATATATATATATATATATATATATATATATATATATATATATATATGATAAAATATAGTTTTAGTATGCTATATTCATGGGTTAAAGTGGTCAATATCAGGGATAGAGCGTATCTAAATATAAAAGTGGTCAGTGAAATCAACATCCAGAGGCGACAGTCTATTTCATGCTAAACGCAATTGTCAGGCCATATATATATATATATATATATATATATATATATATATATATATATATATATATATATATTCGGCAAAATATCCTATTTTCTTTTTCAAAATTTATTTCTTCACATATAATTTATCATGAAATCCTTTTGGCTGAGAAAACTCCTCATTCCAAAATGTCACCCCTCATTACGCTTGACAGTCAAAGACAGGCAGTCAGCATTATATTTTTCAATGAATCTTTTGAAATACATTTTAGGAGAAACGCTGACCAACTTAAACACGGTTTAATCACGAGAGATCACTTGAAAACCAGTCTCTCCTTTTGTCATTGCCCCACTGGACATAGTCTAACTGGTTCTTTATGTTTGGGTGGAACAAAAGTAGCTTTGTGCACGTAGATTGAAAACTCTCTTCCGGCAGTCATTTTTCATTGAGACATACGACTGTTTTTTTGGTAGTTTTAAATTCTTTAGTTACTTAAGTGAGAGATTATTTCATGTTTCTTAAAACATATGGGCTACCGGCAGCATCGATTTTCACTAAATGTCTCCTTGCTATAAACTTGCCTTTGTCTAAATAGTGCTATAAATTATGCTTACGAGACGTGAATGGCAATTGAGTGAAAATATTTACAATATTATAAGCCGACTTGTTAAACCTGATTAAGAGCCATAAACGTCAATGGCACTATTTTATGATTTTTCAAACCGGTACCAGTCTAGAACAAGTGGCAGAGAAGACGTTGCCGAAGAATATAAAGCCCTAGGTGGTTTCGTAAAATTCTAAATGTATTGTAGTGCAGTAAAAACTATAAATATTCAAGAATTATTTAAAGCTTTCATTGGAATATTTTATAAGATTTTAGTCAAGGCTGGAATTGTTTGGTTTATAATATTGATCAAGATAATACTATAACATTTAATTGTTGATAATAATTCTGACACATTTTTATTTTCATTCTTTTTTATTGTTATTTTTTATCCCAACTTTCAAGTCGTTTTACTATTCTACTATCATTAAACCAAGCGACATGAATCCGAAAGGCGATGACAAATTTTAAACTATTACTAGTATTAGATAGTAAACAAACAATATGGTATTGAGAAAATCGGAAGAAGAATGTAGTTCGATGACTAAATTTGAATTCCGTCTGCTGATCAATTCCTGCGTTATCCATATACAACTCAAGCAGGCAGAACACGGGTGCAAAAGTTGACTTTTTCTAAAAAGTGACATTTTTATCAGTCATAGAACGTTGAGATTTAAGAAATCAGCAACAAATATATTAGTGAAACTAGTTCAAGTGAAAGATGAAAATGCTTTATTTCAGAAATTATTTTAAGTAATCCCTTGCGTATTAGTCGCTTTATTACCTTGTTTGGGATGAAAGGATAAAAAAAATATAGCACATAGATTAAAACTTACTAAACGATGTAGTGGGATGGTAGAAATCAGAGAAGAAATCATTATTGCTTTTTGGCTAACATGAATAATATTTATGAGTTGAATTTTCTAGGTAAAAGTAGCTTGCTAAGAGCTACTCTACGTTAAGACAGGCCCCCTAGGGATAAGGGAAGCAAATTTTAATCATGCCGGAAGCGTTGTTTATTTCCTATCAGCTTTGACTCTTAACGGTATGAGAAGAAAGATCTGAGTGTTGCGATAAAACATTGTATAATCATGATAATGCTTCATCTATGAAATTTGAAGATTATGATAATGGTGATAGTAATAGTAAAATTAGACTTTTTCTTTTAAGGAAACATTTGTCATTCATTGGCCGAGCAGTTAGTACTACTTTTTGTTGCAATTTATAAAATCTTTCTCTTAAAATAATTTTTTCAGTTAAATTGGTTTCTTAAGTTCGGTAGCTTCTTTCAGTATTGATGGAGCCTAACCTTTTATTGGAATTAGCGTGGAATGTCAGCGTCTTGATTATGTCATTATTTTCTCTTTGCGTTATATGTGATATCCGTTTTAGTTGTTGCTAATCAATATTGAAGCTTTCAGCTGTTAACTTATACATGACAGTGAGAGAATATTTCTATATTTGTCTGTTAATGTTCCACTTATAGTTTTCTATTTTAATGAATATCCTTTGTTTTTACTATTTTCGATGTAACTTTTTGTCCACTGTATTTCAGATGTAATATCTTTTCAGAGAATTTTGTTTCATTACCTTTGTTTTCATATAATTTTTTTTTCATTTTTTCCTTTTCCCCAAATATACAATTTATTTATATATATTGATTGAATTGAAGTAATTAAAATTTAGTTTGAAAGGAATAAATCTCTGCACAAAAATGATTGTATAAACAGATGAGACAATTTAGATTATCAAAAAGAATTATTCAGGACTATCGACCTTATTTCGAATAATTGTTTCAACGTCAAATATAGAGACTTTAGTATATATGGCCGATATATATTTATTATTATTTATATTTGCAAGTAATAGTAATTTAAAATATACATTTGTTTTACTGTTTTGACAGTTATGAATCTTAGT
The DNA here is from genome assembly GCA_903632075.3 of Acanthosepion pharaonis. Classification (NCBI taxonomy): domain Eukaryota; kingdom Metazoa; phylum Mollusca; class Cephalopoda; order Sepiida; family Sepiidae; genus Acanthosepion; species Acanthosepion pharaonis. Next base: position 1,499,974 of record CAHIKZ030000479.1, read on the forward strand.
GTAACGAGAATAATCTGTGGTGAACTTGATAGTTTTGTGCTACGCACACACGTGTAAAGTTATCTTCATACATTACTAATGTAAACACGTGACTTAATCACTCATGTCCAACATAACTGTCGGCCAGTGGGGGTGTGACTTTGGTGTTTCCTCCTAACGTAGATTCTATATCTGAACAGGACGTGATAGCAAAATCTTCTCCCTAAAGTATTTATACATTTTTTCACACAAGCGCATCCTAGGCGCAGCTGAACCAACCACGTTATATGTCGGAGGAGGGTACGCTGACATCGAGTGAAGCATGAATCTACACTTGGTGGCTAAGAGGTTATCTCTCAAGTCAACGAGTCGATTCACCTAATTTCTCTGAAGGGTACTGTGAGACAAATTTATTTGAGTATCATATGAGGTCATATACTGCACATGAATTTCTTGTTCAAGTGGCATGTGATGAGTTTTAATGAAAGCAAATCTGCAGAAAAATATAGGGAATGGTGAAATAAGTTTGGGCACGAGATTATGTATCAACTTTTGAAAGACTTGTTACTGCATATACTAATTTCTGGTGCAGTAGGTGAAAATATTATACAAGACATTAATAATGAAATGGCCCTATCAGCATTTAGTCTCTCGAAAAGTTAAATGAATTTCATTTTCAAATATCATTTTGAAACACGGTTAAAACAATAAAGAACGTTGGAAAATACAAAAAAAAAAAAAAAGAAAAAAAAGAAAGAAGTTTTCCAGTATTCTCCAGTCAATATTGACGTTATGCAAATTGACGTCTCGTCGAAATATAAATAAATATTCCGCATAATTATAATTTTAGATATAAGAAAATAGAAAGAATGTACTTGCAGATACAGCTTCAGTATGCTATACATGTAACGTTTTGTTCTTTTAGTTGCCTAATGTGAAGAAGATTTGTGACAAGGTGAGTGGTGAACTACTCGCGGAGGCATGACAGTGATTGGAGAACATAATTAAATGTAAAAAAAGGCCCTATTTTATGACACAGAACCGGGGAAAATGTGTGAGAGGGTTTGATTGTCTTTTATGATTATCAGTATTAAATGAATAAAAATAATTCAACAAAGAAGTTAATTAGTTTCAATAAATTAAATGGATTGAAGGGTTCTGAAGGTATCGAACCTGGATATAGGTTAGTAAAAATATAACTAGGTATAGTCGTACCCACCTGCCTCACTCTTCAATCAAGTGAAAAATAATAAATTTCTTCCTCGACTGAATCAAAACAAATTATGTAAAAAATCCTTGAGGGTAAATTGCTTTTGTAAAGACCTGCTCAACGGTCTGGTCTGGTCTCTTAGGTAGAAAAATGTCAGAGAAATAGCTTTCCGAAAAAAATCGGTACAATTCAAACAACTAACCGTGTAGCTTGATTACATAACCTATTTGACGGTAGCCTTATAGGAAGAATGCTTTTCAAAAATCAGGTTATCTGAATCATGTGACTAGCTGACCATGTGTTTCCAGAAGAAAGGGACATGAGGGAACATACCAATACATTATTGATGGTAGGGTTTGGCATGCCGGCCTTCTTCGCAAGCTCCAGGGTTATGACATTACGGGTCGATTGTTTGGCCTAATACAATTATTCCTGTCAAACCGTGAATTGAAGGTTGTTCTCAACGGATTCTCCTCCAGTTCCTATCCCACGAACGCAGGTGTTCCTCAAGGCTCCATCCTAGGCCACACTCTATTCCTTATCTACATAAATGACGCCATAAATTCCCAAGTTGGCATCTACTCGGATTACATCACAATTTACTCCAGCCTCAAAAAGAAATCTAGTGTCACTGACAAAACTAACCTGGCCGTGCGTCTCGAAAAGGACCTCCAATCGGTTGTGAACTGGGGCAGGAATTGGCTGGTCAACTTTAATGCCTCAAAAACAAAATTGCTCTCTATTAAACACCACAGAGATCCTTCCCTGCCCTCCATTAGAATGTCTGACGCTCAACTTCTCGAGAGAACCTCTCTGTGGCTGCTCGGTCTCACATTGACTGCTGATCTGAGATGGAACAAATACATTCAGGTAATTGCTTCGTCCACCGCAAGGAAAGTTGGCTGCTTGTGCCACACCGGGAAGTTTTTCTCCCCGGAATCGATCCTCCGGATCTACAAATCAACAATTCGCCCTTGCATGGAGTATTGCTGCCATATATGGTCTGAAGTCCCCTCTGTTTGCCTCGGGGTTCTTGATAGTCTCCAGAGGCGGATATGCAATATAATTGGCCCTGTTCTGGCATCTCGTCTACAGTCACTCTCTCACAGATGCGCCGTCGCCTCTCTCTGTCTTTTTTTTTTACAAATGCTTTCATGGCAATTGCTCCGAGGAGTTGCATTCGCTGGTTCCCAGACTTCATGAGTTCAAGCGCCCTACGAGGCTGGCATCCCGCTCTCACCCTTTCACTGTCGAAACTCCTAAATGTAACCGTCTCTTCTACTCCAATAGCTTCATGTCTCGCACCTCTCGCCTGTGGAACTTCCTTCCCTATTCCAGTTTCCCTGATAGCTATAATCTCCAGCTATTCAAATGTAATGTCAATCGGCATCTCCAGTTGCCTTGATCTATCCACTATACTTCTCCTCATCTTTTCCTCTATCACTCCTATCTGAACTTGCTCCAAATTTTCTGTAACCCCTTGCGTCCTAGTGGCTCCTCGCCTTGCTTGGGGTGAAACGCATAAAAAAAAAAAAAAAATTCCATGCCATATTATATATCCATATATATATATATATATATATATATATATATATATATATATATATATATATATATCACGAATCCCGTAACACATTATAGTTGTAGGGGCACCGCATGTACTGCAGCCGCAGTAGAAGTGGTGTGTCCTGGGCAAGATAGCTTGACGAAGCGCAACCATCTCCGGGCAGGTATGAATTAAGAGTTTTCCTTTTCTTAGACCGGTTGACTCCCAAGTCTATAGAACCAAGTCTGTTCTGCTATTTACCTATATATATATATATATATATATATATATATATATATATATATATATATATAACAAATATATATTTTTTCCTCATAGGTAACACAACTCAGAGTTTTATGCACAACGTAGTCATTTTGCAACCAGTGCGGAAAATGTATATTATATATATATATATATATATATATATATATATATATATATATATATATATATATATACGGGTGTAAATCAACCTGCCGACTTACCATCAATAATGTATTCGTAGAATTTGACCATTTATTTTTTTTATTGACATAAAATCTGTGGGTGCGTATGACACTCTTTAGAGAGTTTCGTCGAGAATGCCAAAGAAACCCAGAAATAGGTGTGTGTGTGTGTGTGTGTGTGTGTGTGTGTGTGTGTGTGTGTGTGAAAGAGAGAGAGAGAGAGAGAGAGAGAGAGAGAGGAGAAAAAGAGATCGCATCAATTGACAGTTGAGCTAGCGAGATGTAGCCGTAACGTCTATGCTGACAGTTTCGTTTCTTGCACCTCTTGTCTGTGGAACTTCCTTCCAGTCCCATGCTTTTCAGCCAACTTTAATCTGCAAAAGGTTAAATGCAATGTCAATCGCTATTTACTGGTCTCCTAGTTGTATCTTTCTCTTTCTATTCATTACTGTTGTTTCTGTCTCTAATTCCTCTACACCGTGTAACCCTTTGCTTGTTAGTGGTTGTACTACCTTGCTTGGGATGATACCGATTAAAAAGAAATGAGATCGGAACTGCAGATTATTACATAAATAAATATATTTAAATAAAAAAATGCTTCGTGATCCCCTTAAAGAGGATACAAGCAACGTCTCTAGACGGACAAACCCAGTAGGGAGAAGAGACGCAGACAACTTCAAAGAGCTTCCTTTACTCATTCACACGTCTTTCCCATCAAACTACATTACACTTACACTCTTCCTCGTTAAGCTACGTGACATCCAGCATTTTGCATCAGCGATCTACGTGACACTTACACTTTCCTCCTCACTTGCTTCCTTTTTCTCACACATATGCAAGAAGGAATCACATTTCTTTTTATCTTGACAAACAACTACAAACAAGGAACTTTAACACAAGAACTTTAGCAAAAACTCATACAAGCTGAGAAAAATCGAGTTGTAAAAACACGAAAATAAAAATATTTCATATTTTTATTTTTAAAAAACTTTATCGCATTTTTCGTTGTTGCGGATTTGAATCAAATCCGCAACAACCCCCATTAGTACTAGAAAGAACGATAACGGCTATTGGGCATGAGAAACCTATTTTCCTGAAAAACTGTTGGAGAGAAAGATTCTTACACATTTCAGTCTTCAGTAACGTTTACTATTCGGTCAGTTAAAGCGGAATGTTTCCCGTATGAAAAAGGTTAATCTCACCATTACGATTACATACCAGAGGCGAAGAATTTGAAACCATAGCATGCAGTCCATGATGAATGTTAACGGTCACGAGAAAAATCTGAGAAAACAATAAAATCAACAAATAATGACAAATATAAAACAGTTATTTGTAAATTTATAATTCAACACTTCGCTTCATTTTAGCAAATGCCTCGATCAATTTGTTGTAGAAAGTGCCAGTACCACACTATACCTTCATCTTTTACAAAAAGTCTTTATTCATGAAAATGAGAAAAACAAATTAATCTATTTGTTTAGAACGTTAATATTTTGGTTACGTTAGAGCGATAACATTTTGGTAAGAACGTTAATGTTTTGTTTATGAAGAAGCAGCTTATTCCACTGCTTTTTATTTACTTAATTTCTCGTTCATTCAACCTTAATTCCTCATTCTTTCATTTAGTTCTTATATGTTCTTTGTGCCTGTGCATAGAAATGGCGCTGGACTGTTAAACGGAAGCAGAGATTTTCTATGCTTACATTACGAATGTGGCTGGTTCATGAAGAAATAGGAGAATTTTTAAAAATACCATGAGGGCAAGGAGGATATTAAAAATTATCAGTGATTCATTTTCTATTACACAAAGATTATTTATCCTGAAAAAAAAAAGCATTCAGTGCATGATGTAAATATACTGTAACAAAAATTATGCGAAGTATAGATTATTCGTTTTTGTCATAGCAACTTCAGAAAATGATGTTGTCTTTTTCGTTATTAAAGCGAGATCTTTCGACTTTACATTTTACAGTTTCTCTTTGTTATTAATCTTCCACTTGGGAGATTAATAAATAAAACTGTTTATTTCTAGTGTTAACCGTGGGTAAATGAAACCGTGTCAATTAAAACTGCGGATAAGGGGATACCAAACAATGTAAATAATGCTCAGATCATTAGGCTTTGACTAACTGGTTTTCTTTATCAGATGTCAGTATAGGGACGGATATAAATATAAGTTCTTCGAGTTTCTGAAAGTTCTTTTGTTGCTACGAGATCTGGTAACTTGTTAAATTATGGCTTTTTTTATTGAGGAGATTAAAACAACATCTATGAGATTAATTCTAAAGAATACTATATAGAAGCGAAGAAAGACAAATAAATTATCTATCCAGGCGTTGTGATACTGTAGTGATAGAAAAAAAGTTCGCTATTTCAAAAAAGAAAAGAAAATAGAAAACTAAAAGTTGGCAAACCAAAATGGTTTACCATAAAGAAATAAAAACGAAAAAGATGAAAACGATATCGGATAAAGAATTTATGAGGGTCACGTAACGACGGGTGAGTGACGTCAGTTCATAGAGTGACAAACAGTGGTTGCTATTTCTTACACACCGAGACAAGACGTGTCTGCTCTTGCCAGATGCTATGTAGGCAGAAGAGAAGCAAGACATTCATGCCCACGACAATAAAGTGCAGAGAGACACCACACGGCGTCACTAGATATATAGAAGAGACCACCGACCTGTCCGTTTCCCGTTGGAAAATATTATTATATAAAACCCATTCTGTTTTCGCCCTTTTCACACTGCTTACTATATACATATACCATGATTTTTCTTTGTGGGATAAATTAGTAACAAATATGTATACAGCGGTATATAAAATATCTTTGAGAACAATGTTTGTTTGTCATTCCAATTTTTCGTGTATTAAGGTGTTACTATATCACGGATAACTATTGGGAAATGCAAAGTGGAAATATTATCTCTTTCCTAGCGCCCTCATTAGTATTAATCCGAATAGCGAGTGAAATAATCTTATATGTTTCAGTTTGGTAATAAGAAAGACAACACAGAACTCAACTCTCTTGTTAAGAATATTTTATATTTGATGTTGAAAAAAAAATATAAACAGAACATAAAAATAAATGCTGACTCATGATGTCGACCATCTTTCAACGTCGGCAGGTTTACGGAGAACGAGTTTCATGTAGGGTTTTTTGCGGTCAGTGAAAGCCTTTCTAATTGTATAAACTGCCGCTTTGTGACTTGCTGCTTCTATATCTTCGTCGTCCACAGAGACAAGAATCATTCCAGGCTGCGCAAAAGCAATATAAATAAGTTTTTTTTAAAACTGTGATTTGGATGTGTCTGTAAAAATCAAACAGAGTTTCAGCATCGAAAAATATAATTAGACAACAAAACAAGAATACATATAAAGACGTAACGGTATGACAAGAGTTGTTTTATAAAATTCTTAAGCGGAAAAATAGACATGAAAGTGATGATTGTTCAATTGAAATTTTCAATAAGCAGATATCGACAATTTTTAAGCTTTATTCAATTTATAATGAATCAGAAAGGCAGTAATAAAGAAATTATATTTACAGCAATGTAAGTTGGCGTATCTGATTTTTTTCGTTTTCGTTTTATACTGATGCTTCCTTGATCTAGCACACAGGCTTACGGTAATATCACGTTGAAACACTGGTACTTGTTCGATCACCGAAGTTAAGCAACGTCAAGTCTGGTCAATACCAATATTCGTGACCGCTTGGTAATAGTAGGTGCTGTACGCTTTGATGTACGGGTGGTATAACGGACGGATTGACAAATAGGAGAGCAGAGTTCGAATTCCAGTCGGGTTCGTTATATTCAATTATGCACAAATACCCTTGGGAAAGGTAAGAATTTATCACTTTCCCTCTAGCTATTGGTTAAATAGAAGGACTTATATCAGAAAATCATTAGTATCTCAAAATAGAAATTCTTACCATCCAAAAATAATTTTTGATTTTAAATAACCTACAAAAGGTCGATAAGCCGTAAAAAAAGCAATATTCAATCAATCTAACACTCATGCACGATACAAATGACTGATCTGTTCGATGCCTGGCTTGCATAAGTGAAAACTTTTGTATCTTAATTAGATTATATTTCGTAACTTAATTTTTATAAATAACTTTGTTAATTAGAAATTTCATAAAAACAGTTCCTGGTAAATACCGATGTATCTTTAAATTTTATTATTTCCCCAGTTTGTATTTATAGTAGGGAGAGATTATTATTTTTTAATCTCTTAGGATTCTACTTGATTTTTGTAAAAGGAAAGCAAAAAAATTTAAAAAAATAAGAAAATCTTTTTTTTTTCTCCACTAATAGAGGATTTTAGCTTTTCATAAAAAAGCAAAAGGCAAAAAGAAAATGAGTAAAGAAAATTATTTTTCCTTCGTGATTTTTAGCGTTACTTTATTCTTTTCTCCTTTACACTTTGACACAAATTGTTTTCTTCCTAAAAAACTTAACAAATCAGAATATTTTTTTGTCGCTACTCCCTTTTTCCTTTCTATCACGATTCTCCACACTTAGCATATGACTGTCGTCTGAACATTACCATACAAGAGTATTTGTAAACAAATTATATAAAACATTATCTCAATAACGCTTCTATTATTTCATGAACACTGGCAATCTATTTTGATTTTCGATGGACAACAAACAGGTTGAGTGCTGAAACTTGCTCAATTTTTAGGTAAAAAATTTAAAAAAATACTTATGGAGACTTCTTTTCTTAAAATTCAGCTATATTTGGAATACCGAAAATAATAGTAAGATAGTTAACTTCTCTTATGATTTTTATAGAGTAAAATGCGGAATATCACTTATATATATATATATATATATATATATATATATATATATGAAGAAAAATATACTGGAAAAACAAACAAAAATATATATATTATATATTTTAATATTTATGTACGTCGGACGTTTCGGTCTAATAGACCATCTTCAGGACATATTCATAAAACATAATTAAAAAATATACAATTCAACAAAAAAACGACGAAAAATCATATTTAAACGGAACGCTGATTATAAAAGATTTGTTTTATCTGTTTAATTGCTTTTATGTCCATCGTTTGTTTTTTCAATAGACCTTCTTCAGGATCTATATCCATATTTATTTACATATATATATATATATATATATATATATATATATATATATATATATATATATATATCTTCAAGGGAACCATTTGTTAATTTCTGGCTTGATAATGGCGTGCTTTTTGCGTTTTCTCCATTATTTGAGATTTTGCACAGAATATTATGGAAAGTAACTCCGTACTTATTAGTATGAATTAAACCCCTTGAAATGTAAAGGGCAGTAATTCATGATGAGAATGTGCGAGAAGCGTAGCAGTTAACAGAGCGAAAAATGAAATCAGCAGACTAATGACTGCTGATGCACTTAGAAAAGGTATGAATCCATATCTTATACCCGTAGCTATGGGTAAAATAGTAAAGGGGATTGGGCTCTCTAGTTTTGGTAGGGCAATAAGGAGAGGAGGAAATGCCAGGATTCAAATCCGTGTAAAAATCAACAGAAAACCATTCCAATAGATATATCTACAAACTCATTATCTCTGATTCTGTTTACTGTTCGTGCGTAAAACAGAAAAACTTTTAAACAATACTAGACCACCTAGAAACGCGTTGGGTTCCTTTTAAAAGCGGTTTATGATATAAAATGCTGAAGTATCAATATTATCAATTTTAATATTAATTACACATATTTTCATTTGTATTTGCAATGCAAGTAGTTGTAATAATTATTATTACTCACATCAATGAGAGGGATAAAGAAGAAATTTTCATAAAATTCCCTTTTTTTGTTAAATTTATAATGTTATTTAAAAAAAAAAGTGAAAGCTATCTTGTGTCCATCTCGAAAACGAAAGAAGCGCCACAATATCCGTCAATTAAAGGTCAAATCAGAGCGGATTTGGTAACCTATCAATAGTTCATAGTCAGCCCATTGCATGAAAATTTGGGATAATAGCTTAAAACAGGTCTAATTCGCTTAAAATAAGTACCGTCTACATAAAACTGGTGTTTTCTGATTAAAATTCATATATTATTTCAAGGTAATTCTTTCAAAGTAATAATTACATTTTTTATTATACATACTTGTTCCTTCCTCACATTTATTTCAAAATATATGACGGTGGCAAACCAGCATCCATCTAATTATTTATTTAACATCAAATGACGCGACAACATTTTTCAGCCATACAGGTTAATTTTACAATGACACATCCACATTCACTGATCAAGTAGTTGTCAAACATCTGAGATATTTGTTTATAAAAAAGTTCTAAAGTAGTGTAGTGAATTGTATAAATATATACTGTGTGATGTATATTTAAATTTATTTAATAATGTTGTTATAATGCATTATGAATATTTATTATTTTTCACACACGTAATAGGTGAAATATAATATGCAAGTGCTTGGTTATATACACGAATATAAAGCGACTGATATAAGAATATATATAGAAAGCAAATACTGAATTTCCTATTAAAAATTCCCTATAAACAGCAAAACGGTCCAAGCAAAATTGCTACACATCTGTACCAAATTTATGTCCAAAGTTCATATTGACATTGTTCACGTATATTTTGTCTTCTTAAGTTGAACCTGTGTACAATATATTTTGAAAATATATCGATTTTTTAGAAATTAATGGAAGATGAAATTCCTGATATAGTGATTTCAAGACAAATCATCATTTAAATAGACTAAAATTCGAAAGATTCAGCAGCAAATTTATTCCAACATGGTAAAAATCGGGGTCACAATTTGCTGGAAAGCGCTTACGATGTAGTTGGCATTGCTGTACACCTGGTGGTATGTATATGCATCTAAAATCTGGATAAAGTGCTAATTGGAAGTGAACTATCAGTAAATAGGGAAGGTTGGGGAAGATCTCAATACCTAACTGTATTGGATGGTGTGCGAAATATGTGGCCTTGCGTTATTCTACAGCAGGATACACACCTCTTTTGTTCGTCACTGCTGACCAAAGAGTTTGAAATTTTTGATGCATCAAGTCACAACACTATAACTCAACTGTGACGATTTGGCTATATTTCAAAAGGATTATTCCATTATAGCATACCAAACAACCAGGGAGTTCTTTTGGTATTGAATTTTGTGATTGATTGATTGTTTTGTACTACTTATTAAAACATTATGACCTATTTAAAGCCGAAACATATTTGTGTTGTAAGAATAATTCTTTTTTTTTTGCGAGTAAATATTGCATGGATAATTTTTTGAGAATAAACATGATTTTTTCAGGCACACGTTTTCTTTTAGAATAACGATGTTTTTTGTAGATACAAGTCCTACCAGTTAACCTTTACCTGCAGCTGGGGATGGATTCATACCTTTCACAAAATTGAAGATTTGGTTTTAGGAAGGCTGAGGAAGAGAGAATGTTTATCGACTCAAAGAAAATAGCGCTACATATAGGAACCACAATTCATCAATAGTAAATTGATGTAAGTGTCAAATCATACAAGCTGCTGATAGGATACCCACTTATTCATTTTCTCCACTTTGCTTAATTGAGCCAAATATCTTTCGACCTTTGTGTGGGATACCACAGCTTTGCTTCCAACGATTGAGTGCTAATCTGTGGATGAGCCTCCACGGCTATCACCAATTATTCACAGAAAAGTGACGATTTGGGTCCAGGACCGGACTAATCTTGAATATTCAAATTACCAGAAGCGAATTATTTGAACAAACTATGCATGGTTCATTCTGAAACTGATTACAGTCGCTAAGTACACATTGTCAATATTGCGGCTGACTTCGTCAGTACAATAGACTAGTATGAATTTATGGAGCATAATGAAACGAAAAAAATCGCATTTATTAATATTTACTTCAATGCCAAAAATGAATAAAAATAAATACATCAAACAAAGCCCGAAAGAAAATACACAGACCATTAAAATGATATATAGATGTACGTATAAGCAGAAAGGCGCGACATGAAAAAAAAATCGATAATATTTTTTTTATTGATGTTTTCTCTCTAGAATTCAGGCCAGTGTACTGACGATAATGGGGTGTATGCTGATGCTACAGGTATTCAGAGTTGTTATGAGAGTATTTTTGAACAAAAAAGTCAACTCTTTACCAAATGTTCTAAGAAGTAGAACTTAAGATAAACCTTTCCAAAACAGAAAATATGATTTGGAATTGGAATGAGGATAGTGATGACAGAATTGGCACATGCCCTGAATCCATCATAAAAATATAGGTGTAGTTAATAAATTATACACATTTCAGATACCTCAGTGTATGGATAAATTATAACAAATTTAATATTGGGAATAAGGAAATTGAGTACAGGATAAATTTAGGTAGTGGCAGTTTAACTGAAAACTCAAGTCATGTTCTTAAATTGCCTCGTTGGGATCTAGAATCTTGTATGGAAATCATACATGACGTCTAACTAATTCAGAAATGTTTCAAATATCAGTTGTATACAACCGTTGATCGTTGATGATTAAAAATGGCTTCAAGCGGTCGAATCCCTATGGTCTTAAAGAAGACAATCCTTCATCAGATCATATACACTGGCGATATAAAATCACAAATAGCTTTACGAAATAACAAAACAGCAACAACAAAAAAATGGGAAGCACATGTAACAAGAAAGGAAAATAATATTATATTTAAGATTTTGCTTTTCTGCAATATATTAAATAAAATGTTAGGAAGGAAACGCCTATCAATACGAAAAATTATGATAACAGTTAAGGATCCCGAGAAGTCAAATTTTTTGGAAAAACTGTTTTAAGAAAAAGATTTTATAAATTTCTACTGATGTTAATTGTTTGGTTTATGAATGCTGAATTGTACCTCTATGGAAACGGTAATTTCACCATTATCGTTATAAAGGCAGGCCGCTCGTATCCGAATATGCCTGTCTACTAGGACGGCTAGCCAACCCCTGTTGCAGGTACATTTGTGCTTGTTCAACACCCACATAGCCCACCTGTGGTTTACACTGCAACTATGCTGAGTGGACCTTAGTTACAGTTTATGGGAGATCGCGCATTTTCTAGCGTGATCAACAGTCTAAACAAAGTCAGTACACTCAAACCCACGGTCACAGCTCCCAAATAGTTCTGTCTACCCAATTTCACTCACAAGTCTTAGTATGTTTTTTTTTTCAAAGGTGCCGCATGCTGGGATCGCCTCCCTGACAAATCGAACCCGGATCTCATTGTCAGAAATAGAACGTGCTAACCAACTGGTTATTATTATTATTATTATTAACATTACTATCGGTTATTAATCGGTTATTATTATTATCATTACCGTTACCATTCCTATACAATAAAACGGTCATTTATTGAGTTCAACCTAATAATACCAATCTGTATATTCTCTTATTTCTTTTTGATTCGAACTTTCCTTCGCTCTACATTTCTCCATCTCCGACCGCGTCTTCCACTTTTTCCATACCATCGTTGTTCGTTCGTTCCTCCCTAAATCTTTCGTTCTCTCTGTCTTTTTTTGTCTCGCTTTCCGTTTCTCTTTTTTTCTTACTTTTACTTTTCGTTCCTTTCTTTATTTCTATTCTTGCCTCTTTCTTTATTCTTTTCCCTTTCTCTTCTTGCTTATTGTTTTTCTGTTCTTTCTTTATTCCCATTTTCCTTTCAATAGATCCTAATTTTTCTTTTCTCCTCTTTTCTCTACCTTTTTCTTTTTATCCTTATTCCTTTCGCTCTTTTCTTTCTTTTTTTCAGACATTATAATTTTGAGAACATTACACTTTGATTTGCCTTACTTTAATTCGTTTTGTTTCAGCTGCAGCGCCACCTGAGTGGACTTCTTCAATGACTATAGCTTGCTGCTTCTTACAATCGGCGCCTCCAGTTACACTGATTCCTATAAGAACGAAAAATGATTAAACAAAAATGAATGAATAGTAACAAGAAAAAACAAAATGCAGTATCAGAGGGGTTCGATGAAGAACTTATAAACACCCCATCTTGTCATTTTTAAATATCAATTCATCTTTTTCATCTTTAAAAAATCTTTTTTTTTTACCGGTGTGTAATCAAAACGAGGAAGTATCTAAGAGTATGGAAGAAAAAATACTAATAAAATATTAATATTTGTATCACTTCCAATTTCAGATATGACTCACATTGTAATAACTAATTCATGTGTTTTTGATAGACCATAAGTTAGGTATTATAGGATGATATTCAACCAGTGTCTTGTCATTTTTAACTAAATTTTAAGCGATTTGTTAAATCTTTATATATCGTTTCATATAGGAACACAATCCATCAGTAATATATATATATATATATATATATATATATATATATATATATATATATATATATAAGTCGCGTCCGTTGCTGCTTTTTAAGTAAACTTTAAAAATAAAACATTTACAATTATACTGATCAACCCATCGTGGTTAGTTAAAGATAATCGTAATTGCGAAAAAAAAAAAAAAAAAAAAATTAAAAATAATTTTTTTTAAAAAGTACCCAGCAATTAAGTACTAAAAAAAACTTAATCTCAAACTACTAATAGTGACAAAGCTTAATCTATGAAATTCGAAGACATAATATAAAAGTTTTTCGTTATTTTTTGTTTTTAGATTTATTTTAATTTCAGAGTTTTAAACTTACCTAAAGTTCTGATATTCTTTGACACGTAAACAGTGATGAGATTCAAGTCTTCCTCTTTGCTACAACAAAGAACACATATTAATCATAGTAAATATTATATCAATATTAAACCAGATGTTATCGAATCAACCTCGTGGAAAATTATTATTAAAAATATTATATTCACTTGTATTAACGCTTTAATTGTAATTATCTGTTTAAAAGAGGAACATTATTTGTTTATTTGACAATAAGTTGTAATTTTCACTATATAGCTACATATTCTCTACTCTTTCCTTGTGAATGTTTCGAAACGGTTATCGGTACGGAAAGGCACGAATCCATTTTTCCCTTTCTATAGACAGGACTTGGAAGGCAACCATCTAGAGGAAACACAACTCGGAATTCAAAACAATTCTGAACATAGATTAACTCCGCCAAATTATTTTGCCATAGACACACACACACTACTGCAAGACGCAATATATATATATATATATATATATATATATATATATATATATATATATATATATATATATATATATATATATATATATATATATATATAGTGCCCTTACAATCCTAATAGTTTACAGAACTTGTAATCGTAATCCACACACACACATATATATATATATATACAAAAGAATTAAAATTTTCTCTGGGTGTTTTATGTAGAGGATCTCTTGTGCCCTGTTGTGAAAAAGATGCCAGCGTTGTTCTCCCAGAAAATTTATTTAAAAACAATAATTATAATAAAATAGATGTGCATTTTATACATCAAATATAAGATATAGTTTTTTTAATTCCTAGATGTTCAAATCTGATATAGTCCCCATTTTTCTCTTTAAAGCTTAGGTGGTCATTTTTCCTAGAGGTGTTTTAATATCATTATGACAAGAGTGGCTTTCACTCTTGTGCAAATGATAGCAAGTCTTAACGTTTCTCGACTCTGTATCGAGCGAATTTTAGCATCGCGTTAATATGGATGGTCCGAATCATCACCCTGATTATTACCTTGATTTTCTTCTCTTTTCTCAGCCTTTCGGAACTCTTCCTAGCGCTCTGGTAACAACTGGTATGACTGTCAACTTCACATTCCACAATTTTCTTATTTTTCTGATATGGTCGATGTATTTATCTAGTTTTCACTTTCGTTTAGTTCAAGTCTGTGATCTGTAGGATCAACGAACTCCACTGTTATGTGTTCTTCTTTTTTACAAATACAAGATCTCGTTTTCTGGCTTGGATTGGGTGAATCATTTGAATCTCAAAGTTCCTGAGGATTTAATGAATTCAATTCTATATGACATATTCCTATTTGTGCATATACCATTGGTCTGTATGTTTAAAAAGCAGTCGCTTGCGCAGTTCCAAGTGAACCACTTCCCCATTTAGACATACCTATTCTTACATTACTTCTTGACTAATTTGCACACATTTTAAATTTTAAATTTTGTATTCCATCTACCTTTGTGTTAAACGGACGTTGATTGTCTGTCCATTTTGTAAATAGACAAATATTACACACAATTGTGGCATCAAATAAATGCATTTTATTATTCATATCTACCAGCATGTGTCTTATATATCGACCAATTTAGCGGTTCCTACTTAATGAGAATAACTAATTTAGATATTAAGCTTTAAAATCAATTAACATATTTTGTTGATGGCTTTTATAATTAAACGCATTTCGATCACAGGTAAGAGAAGTGAACAATGTATAAAAAGGATAAAGAACCATTTTCAGTAGTATATTTAAAAATTATAATAAATCTTGTAATTCATCACATTATAATATACCATATATGAAATAAACAACTGTCAAAGAAAGTACTGTGTAGCATAGGAGAGCACAAAGGAAAGACTTAGCCTGCACAATGCCAATGTCATTGCCAGGTTAACATAAACTTGCAGAAGTATGTTAAATAAAATAAAATAAAATAAAAAATGTATATATTGGTTTACTGTTTGTAAATTTTTGGTTTTATCTTCCTGAGATTTTCCAAAAGTTCCAATTGAGCATCCAACTGCTTGCGTCGACACTGGACTCGTGCCAATAAAGATTGTTCTTCTATTGAGAAAACAAACACAAGATTTAAAAGACATTCATAAGCAGTAATAAAGAAAGAGAATATATATATATATATATATATATATATATATATATATATATATATATATATATATATATATATATATATATTTCATTCAATGTGAGGGACAATAAAACTTTTATACGCTTTTTTATTCACTTTCTGTAATGTTCTTATAGTTTTACCTTTTTATGGGGACGAAGTGATTATTGTTCCAAGCGTTTTCGGTCAATTCATTAACCATTTTCAAAGGGCTAGTTATTAGTATATTTTTACGTGCTTATGTTCTAAGTTGTTTTGTGTAGAAGTAGTAATAATTCTAAGCAGTGTTAAATGGAAGTAATAGTAATTCCATATTGACCGTGTCTTTAAAAAACCAGCAACACATTTTTGCTATCTTAAAATAGGGTGAGGATGAGGCTTGGTTTAAAACGCTTTATATAAAGTGCTTCAGTTATCTTCAGACGTCTTTTAAATTTAGATGTTCTTAGAATGACAGTATTACTTCCAATAATTTTTCATATGGAGGCAAGTAGTTGTTTATGAGCGTTGCAGTGTGTCCTTATGGCATTGAGATCTATCACTTAATGATGACATGATATGGATTAAGCCAAGTCCCAACTTTACCTTATCTGAAAACGGCAAAAAGGGTGTTGGTGATCTTTTAAAGACACTCAAACATAGAATTGCTACTACTACATCCATTAAGTACGGTTTAGAATTATTACAATTATCACTAAGGGCAATTTCTACACTCATCTAAAAACACATAAAATGAAAACCGTAAGAACATTAGAAAAGCGTCCGTCACATTCAAAGAAACATGTATAAAAGAAATATTGTTAACTCCACTCACATATATATAATATAAATTAATTTTACATAGCAAATATTTATTTTTCAAACAATCTCCTTCCCTGTCAATGCATAAAATTCATTGATGAATATTAATCAGATAGATTGAACATTATATAGTGAATTTAAACTAGTAAATTAGTTATCCCCATTAAGTAGGAGCCGCTATATATATATATATATATATATATATATATATATATATATATATATATATATATATATACATACAGAAATATGTATTTATATCTACATAGGAAGGAGCATATATGTATATGTCTTTTGTATGTGTTGGTGCATCTGGGGACTTATGTCCAATTTCATTATGCATTAGTGATAAGAAGGATAAATGAATAAAAAAAAGTAAAATTAATAAATCTGCAAGATGACACGTAGCAGAATTTCGATCTGCAAAATTCGCTGTATAATGTTCAATCTATGTGATTAATATTCATCAATGAACGCTATGTACTGACAAGTAAGGAGATTGTTTGAAAAATAACTATTTACTATTTAAAATTCATGCTGTTTTCTTGATTGGGCTACACGTTTACGCTGAAAGTCTAAAATTGTGTAAAAATATCTGGAGTTGTATGAATGTTTGCTGAACTGGGTCTGTTCAAGCTTTACTTTCCAGCCTTAACAGTGTTCAAAATTGTTTACGAAGTCTCTTCAGAGAGACGCAACTTTGCAAACCTGTCAATAGTCTATTGCTATTTCCAAAGCAAACGTTCAGGTGAGCTCCATTCTTTTGTTTCATTAGTTCAAATCTTAACAGTTAGGACTCACCATGCTACATCCACGGAGTCGAATCACTTTCATTTCATCCGTATTCCAAAGGTAAGAGTAAGAAGAAACCTCCCCACAGATAGCTTTTCCCCCAAGAACTGCCACTTTGTGGAACAGACCCCTGCATCGGTACTTCCATGAATCCTTTAGTCTTGACCTCATCAAGTCAAGAGTCAATCGTTATCTCTAATCCTTATTCTCGTAATCCCTACTTCCTACCACCTTTTGTTCCATTCATATCACACATTTCATTTATCATTACCTTGTCGATTATAATCCCCTCGAGTATTCTACTGAGTGAAATTTGGGGAAAAAAGATATATTATTATAATTTTTTATTCACTTTAATTCTTAAATATGTTGTGACAGTTAATTCAGGCATTAGGGATTGAAAAAAAAATCAGCAATAACGATTTTATTTTAGCGCCGACTGCATTTGAAACTTTCAAGCATTTTATATCAGGGCACTGATAACAGCCATTTCTGGTGAGGAGTATGGTTAGACACCAAGCAAGATTAAAAATCAAGACCAGTCAAAGGGCGGATGGATCTTTGTGTAGGGTCACAATCACAATAGAGTCGCCTGAGCGCCATAGCTACGTATGCAGTCAGTACGGCGATGACACGTTATCGCTAGGGTATGCGATTCCTAAATTGAAGTCAAAGGCTAGGATGGATGGTTTCTCCGATGGAATTAATGGCCACGTATCCATGACCAAACCGAGCCTTCAAGTCGACCTGGAGCGTGATGGACCCCGCCAGATCTACTTGCATAAGACACGTTACACATGAAGGAATACCTCTCCAGATATGTGAACCGGTCAGGTGTTCAGTTGCGCAATGTCCCAACAATCACACCTGGTCATAAGTCCTATGATGATGATGATGATGATGATGATGATAATGATGATGCATTTGAGCCTGTTATACATAGGCAATATGCCAGATTTTCTTACCATTGCTCACTAACTTCTATCTAACCATCATCCTGCTTAGCTTCAGTTATTTTCTGCACAAGTAAATTAAATACTTCTGGCCGAAGGGAACAATTTGATAATTAAGCACAGAACTCTATAATATTTGAACCAAAAATTTGTTTTAGCAAATTTCAGCACTAAATCTGTGTTGTGCATTGAAAATGAAGTTTATTTTTCAGTCGTCAAGTATTGTTGACAGAATGGGATTATATAAAATAATGTAAAAATGTATTGAAAATGGGGAAGTTAGTGGTCAAGAATTAATTAAAGTATTATTGACAAAATTACATGAGTACATTTTTAAGCCTAAAATATAATGAGAATAACCGCTTTCAATTGATTTACACTCATCATACGAACTGAAGGGCTCAATAAGTCTAATTGATAATATAATGCATTTTAATGCAATTGCAAGCATTTGAATCCGAACTTTATTTTCAGCGTTGCACTAGTGGCCTACATATCTGAATTTCCGCTTAACTTAGAATTTCCTCATAAGAGGCTGATTTCCTGGCAACAGACGAAACGCCCACCTCTCTGTCTCTTTCCTCTCTCCCCACTCTCTCTGTCTCTTTCCTCTCTTCCCAATCTCTCTCTCTCTCACTCTCTCTCTCTCAAACACACATACAGACACAAGCGACACAAGCACAGACAGAAGACACTACTGTATTTTATCGTTTTTACCGTTTATATAGAAAATGAAAAGATGAATACGTTTTCTCTCTGCACATATAAAAGGAAGCCTTAACTCATTATTCTACGAGGCTACAGGCTTGTATGCTTATTTTGGACAGTAGTTAATGTACAGAAGAATGTTGGAAACGTTATTGTTTTACTCTCCCTCCCGGATTTCTCTCTCTCTCTCTCTCTTGATCTATCCATCTCAACTACTGCAGGTTATGCTGCACATGTAGTCCTTGTCATATTTTCTTCCAGTGGAAGTTTTACTTTGATGAGATATATCTGGGCAATGGGACAGCATAGTGGCCGATATGTGATAGAGACAAGCAATAAAATAAAAACAATGGCCCGAATTAACCAAAATACCAATGATTAACTCATGTAAATATCATAACAGAAATGACTATGTCCTTACCTTTTAGACCGGGACGCCTTCCTCTCTCCCCCTTTTCGTTAAATCTTTCTCTGTAATCGGATTTTTGAAAGTTAATATTTTCATGAACTGACAACATGCTGTCAAAACGACCACGATCAAACGGTGAAACCAATTCCCTAAAAAGAAATATATTTGAGCAGGTAAGCTTAGTAGGTAAATATAAGCATATTCGAGGACGTAGAATTTGCAAGTTAAAACATACCTGATTTGATTTAACAACAAATGCTTCTCAGGTTTATTCAATACTCCCAAAAGCCGGCTTACCAAATGTTCTACGTCATTTCGTTCCATGTACTACAAAGTAAAAGATAGATTGGGATAAACAGATGGATCTAAATAGTCTAAAATAGACGAGATCAAACCTAGATACATACAAAGATAGCTATGGAGAGAATGAACAACCTAACTTGCTAGGTAGATAAAAAGACTGAGATAGATAGAAATGTGAAAGTGTAAGACAAGTATGAAAAGATGAAGATAGATAGATAGATAGATAGATAGATAGATAGATAGATAGTGTTATGGCCCAGATTAGGACCAAGGAAGAACACCACGAACACAAGAGTAGAAATAACGAAGGTATATTACACGAAATAATAATACAAGATGTGGAAGGTGTTAGTATGACTGTCAGTCTGGTTTGGAGTGAACTACTATCGGCTCGACTCGATTCGACCCTCTCTTTTGAGAGGCGTAGTATACATAGCGTTAGGAAGAGTTCATTTTGTAGTTATAGGTAAGGACCCATGACAGACAGATAGATAGATAGATAGATAGATAGATAGATAGATAGATAGATAGATAGATAGATGTAAAAGGACTGAGATAGAGTGACATAGATGTTACAAGACTAATATCGACATGAAAAGACACAGATAGATAGATACATAGATAGATAGATATAAAAGGACAGCTAAAAACAGAATGCAAAGAATATGAAAAGAGTGAGATATATAGATAGATAAACATGAACAGAGATAGACTGATAGGAATAGATAAACGAGCCGAAAGAAGAGCCAATTGAGGTATGTCTCCTTTAAATCAATTTCTCTTTTCATAGATAAATCAATGTGAAGAAAATTGCCAGGTTACTTGTGAGACATCGAGATAATTCGTAAATAAATATGAACAGACATAGGCTGGAATTAACGAAAACAGAGAAATAAGTATTCACTGATGTACCTAGATTTATAGATGTTACCTAGATGATTAGACAAAATATAGAAAAGCAAGAAACCCGAGCAAATCGTTTTCACGAACATGATATACTGACTACTTGTGAAGTGAGAATGGGTATTTTGTCGAACGAAAAAATTCGGTGGCTTAAAATCAACATGGTGGCTAATATGTACTCCAATTATATATATATATATATATATATATATATATATAAAATATATATAAAAAGTGGATGACGAAATACATTTCGCATATTTTTATGTATTTTATTTTTCACACACACACACACACACACACACACACACACACACACACACACACACACACACATATATATATAAGTGAGGAGCTGAAAAATAATGATATTTGATATTATGTTGCAACGTCTGTCAGGACGGGAACTTCTCTGCACATATATTAGGCACGTGTAAAAATTCTAAACGTTTTTATTAAAAATGTTTTTCTACTATATATTCATTTTGTAGTTTTCGAAAATGAGATAACCCTGTAAAGTTTTATGCATACCTAATATATATATATATATATATATATATATATATATATATATATATATATATATATATATATATATATATATAATGTTAGTGAAGATTTTAGGACATTTGATCAAAAAATGAGTTACTGATGCTTCCTTTCAAACCCAATGTTTCATAAAATATTGCGACAAAAGCCCTTACTGCTTATGTCAAATTTCCCGAACAGGTGAGTGACTTATCATATATATATATATATATATATATATATATATATATATATATATATACACTGGGGAAAACAAATATTCGTACACATACAAATTCTTAATTTATTGTATTTCCAACTAATGAATAAACATACTTTTCAAATAATTAACTATAAACAGATGCATAATGACTAAATATTAATAGAAAATAGAAAAACGATTTCATAGAAATAAATTTATTCATTTTAATGGGTGAAAATGTATTCGTGCAATACAAAAAACAATACATAATATTCATTTAATATTTTGTAGAATAGCCATTATTCACTCCTACAGCAACATTGTAGTTCTCAATTAATGATTTGCAAATTTTAGTTGGTATTTTAGTCCATTCTTCTTTGCATATGGTCTTCAGATCCTGGATGTTTGTTGAAGCTCTCGATTGGATTTGAATTTTCAAATAAGGCCACAGATTCTCGATTGGATTTAAATCTGGGGACTAACTTGGCCATTTCAGGATATTTACATTTAGCAAGCCATTTCTTTGTAGATATTGCAGTGTGCTTAGGATCATTATGCTGTTGAAAGATCCAATCAAGAGGAAGTTCAAGATTGCAATCGAAATCATTAAATTTGTTTCCAAAATATTGTAATGTGTTACGGCATTCACTCTACCATCTATTACTAATATGTTGCCAGTACATACGCAGAAAAACATCCTCAAACCATTATGCGGCCACCACCAAATTCCATTGTTGGAGCTGTATTTGAAGACATCGCCATCCATACATGATTTTTAGAATTACGTTCAAACAACTCAATTTTGGTTTCGTCTGTCCATAATATTCTTTCCCAATACGATTTTTCCTTATCCTTATTTTCACGAACGAATTTCAACTTGGCTTCCCTGTGTTTTTTCAATAGCAGTGGAGCTTTCCGAGGAGAGCGTGACTTTATATTCTACCTCTGAATTTCTTTGCTTATTGTCCATTCAGTGACACAGATTCCGGATGAAAGCAAATTATCCTGCACCTCTTGACGAGTAATCATTGGATATTGTTTAATTTGACGCATTAATTTCCTCGAATATCTTGCAGAAATCTCCCGTGGAGCACCTGTTCCTCTTTGGTTTTCAACAGTTTTGATAATTTTATACGTTGAAATGAATGAACTAATGGTAGTAAATGGAATATTCAGGTTGTCTGAGATTTTCCTGTAGCTTTTACCTTCTTTCCAGAGCTTAACAATAAGTTCTTTTTGCGAATTCGTCAGTTCTTTACTTCTTGCGATGATGAAAACCCTCTTGCACGAATATCTATTACATCTATTACAGAATGTTGTGTTAGCATTTTGGGGGCTAAAAATAACTACTGACAACATTATGGAAACATTCTAGAATATTCCACTTGAATAATCTAGAGCAATTTAAAAGTTTTAAAATCTGAGATTTGCATTGTACGAATACTTTTTTCACACATTAAAATGGATAAATGAGATTTATTTCTATTAAATTATTTTTTTCTGTTTTCTATGCATATTTATGCATCTGTATACAGTTAATTATATGTAAAGTAGGTTTATTATTTAGTTGGAAATACAATAAACTAAAAATTTATGTGTATGAATATATGTTTCATCCACTATATATATATATATATATATATATATGTGTGTGTGTGTGTGTGTGCCTGTGTGTGCGTGTGTGTGGAGAGAGAGATAAAGTGTTGATAAAAGAAAATCGACTTCTTAGTCTGTGAAGCTCCTTTGTTGGCCGTAGTCCTTCCTCAGATGCGTGGAGGATGTTACACGCTTGAGTCATCATGTCTCTTTTCGATTCATGATCGCTCGTGCATATTTGTGCGTAAGTGAATGCAACGAACCTGACTGGAATTCGAACTCGGCTCTTCGTTATGAGCCGTTGTACATTACACCACCTGTATATCAAAGCTTACAGCTCTTGGTATTCTCAAGCCGTCGCTCATTCAGATACTGACCAGGCTCGTCGTTGCTTCAATTAAAATCTGAATATATTTATATATATATGAAAATCTAGCTAGTTAGCTAGCTAGCGAGCTAGCCTTGTTTAGAGCTTTTTTTTAATATTCGAATTTCTCATTGTTTTAGCTTGCATTTCTCTCTCAACTGAAACGTAGTTCAAGCCTAAATTTTCGAAAGCATAGACGATGTGGGCTTTCTCTAAGTTTTCTTTATTTCAGCAAATGTTTCGTGACCTTTTCTCGTGCCACTTTAAGCTATTTTGACAGATGTCATCAGTTGCTATGCAGTTTTTTTCCACCAAAAAGCTTGAAAGAAGCCTTACCTCGGCGACGTACTGCATGATGGACTTGATCTCATCTTTGGTGAGAATAACAGTGGCCATTTTCTGCAACATTTGGAAAGGATTATTTTCTGCGTCTTCTTCTTTGGAGCCCGCAAGATTAGCCATCGTCCGAAGCACAGCATCTATAGATCAAGGAAAAAAATAAAAAAAAATAATAAAATTTTTTCTTTGATAAAAATATGTACGTTATAGACGGTATACTGATTTTTTACGGTCGGTTTATATCAATATATCTCAGTGTTTTCATGTTTATTTATCTGTATACTCTTCATTCTTTTTAGTTATAATCTATCTATCTATCTATCTATCTATCTATCTATCTATCTATCTATCTATGTGCGTATATCAATAAGTCCAATAAGTTATCTCCTGTCAGTCGACCCAGTACTTTCTGAACGACTGTTCGGTTAAACTTTCTTCCTACGAACGGGCGGAACCCGAAGGAGGCTACGCCGAAGGGAGGAGTCTCCTTCGGGGAGGTAGACCGGCCCTGAACCTGTTTATACGGGTTCAATGGGCATATTTTTGGCCGAGCCCACGGGCTCGGAATGCCCACGTTAAAAAGGCCTTGTGCCACATGACACCCTCGTGGGGGGTCACTGAATATCATCAGTAAGTCCAATAATCAAAAGATGAAGAAAGCATTTAACAAATATATTTTCAGACATATCACCTTTCTTGCCTATTAATCCTATTTAACATTATACAATAAAAATTCTCAGTTTATAATAAATGAATTCATAGTTGGAAAAAAATGTCAGCAATCCCTTACTTTGAAAGCGCCCTTCTTCTGTGCGCCGTTTCGGTTTTGTATAATTTCCTCTATCCATTGTATTGTGAGGTGACGTCATCGTAGATGGTGAAGGAGACTGCGTCATGGCGACCGGTGTTATTGTAACTGACGGAATTACAACTTCTGATGGTTCTGGTAGTTTTTCTGTAGGTAGAGATACCGGCTCTGAAGCTGTAATTACAAACAAAAATGTGGAAAAACATTTCAAGACTGCATAGTGAATCCTCCTCACTTGAAAATTGTTTAATTTGAGATTAACAGAGAAGGGTACCTTGTCGTGGAAAAGTGGTTAGCAAGCTTGTCGCGGAGAATATTACGACTGAAATAATTAAACTAAGCTTTGTATTATGTTATGTAAAACGTTTATTTGCTTTATGAAGTAAAAATAAGGCATTAAAAAAAAATCGACGTTATTGAACAATGTATTTACCGTTTTGTTCCACTATTGTCTGTCATCTTTTGAGCTACTTCATAATTCCATTTTCCCAGAAATTTCAATTTTTATCAGCAAAGAACTACTCGATGAGAATTATACAGTTTTCCAAGGAACTGAATAAAGAGAATTCTGTAAAAACCGAAATAAATGGTAAGAGCTGCAATATCTCGAGCCAAGAACAAGTTTTGTCTGGTTGCTCCCCCCCCGAAAAAAAAAAAAGAGGTTTAGCGTTTTCCTTATTGAATATACTCCTCACCAAATCAAACACTGAATGCTTTTTTTGTTCGTCGACTGCTACCTTCAGGTGATCTAAATGGAAACAGTACTTGTTCGAATCAGTCGTTTGGTTCTCCGGAAGAAACTCACAGAACTTCCATCCAACAAGATTTTTATCGCTTATGTAGAAGTGATAATTAAAGATACTTATATAATCAGGCTGATGTAAATAATTTTCAACGCTTGATTTGGCTATTTTGCTCATTTTCCGCGTTGTATAATGTTGATTATTCTCAAGTGATGCCATCATCTGACTGCTTGATCTTCCTGATTGTGAAACACCATTCAACGAGAAACTTCAATGAACAATTTAGACCACCTGTAATGAGTTCAGGCTTTACAGTGGTCTCACATCTGGGATCTTGTACCAGACTAAGTCTGTAATCCTGTCTTCAATGCCAATCATTTTTCAGTCACTATTTTATGAAGAAATATCTCCTTTTTTCTCTAGATTCTTACGGATTATATGCCAAGCAAATGGATCGACTGAAACACCATCAAGAGTCCAAAGAAGTTATTCAGTTGCCAGAAGATTATTTATAATGTCAACGCGCAGGTTATAGAACCTATAATTATTTTACTTTTCTGTTTGGATAAAATGATAATTTCTGTTAGTAGACAACTATGAACGACAACGTTTAGATCTGATTTCATTGTTTTGCTATAACGAAAGGCACAGCCATTCATTTCGATATTTAAAACAAATCCCACTAGCAAGAAGGTGAGTAGTACTGTCTTCAACGAACAAAGAAATTATATTCATGAGATTTTCCTAACACGTCTTTTCTCTGAAATCTTTGAATCATAAAAAGAAGATAAATCCGAAAAAAGATGATGGGTAGCTTTTGGTATTTCTATAGTTCTGTGACTAAAAGACGACTTTGAACTCAAGGTAAACAATAAGATCTACATTTCGTTTAACGTTTGTTGCGTGTAATCCATAGTTTTTGTAAAACTTTTAATCTCATGAAAAACAACTTTAATATGTTTACCAGTTGATGCTAGATGAATTTTATAACGGTAGTAAGGCAGAATAGACAATGAAATATAATTTGGTGGTGTACCCAGATGTGTAAATACCTGCTACCCATGCAAAGAGAAACTAGTTAAATCGTCCTAGCATTGATAATAGAATTAGAAGAATTTACTTACGTATAAAGGATTCAATACCAAATTCCCAGAAATTTACCAAATATAACAAGCACCTGAACAGAACCAGAAAGTACAATAACCAAAACGCGACTATAACAATTAAAATTGAGATTCTCTCTCTGTCTCTGCTTATATATATATATATATATGTATGTATGTGTGTGTGTGTGTGTGTGTGTGTGTGTGTGTGTGTGTGTGTGTGTGTGTGTGTGTATATATATATATATATATATATATCAGTGGCGACTCTAGGTCATCAATGTTTGTCAGTCTCATTACCGACTTTAACAAAATATACTATTGGTATAACTGAGATGCTAAAATGATTCCTTTACACTAACGGAAATATATAATTTTTTAAAAATCTGTAGCCAGATATGTTTTTTTTTTAAATAAAGAATGTATGTATCTATTTCGAGTGTGTGTTTGTACATATGTGTATGCATTAGTGTGTTTATGTATCTCAATGTATTATTATTTATGTATTTAACATTCATGATCAGTACTGCTGTCTGATATATTTCGTCAAACCTATCCCAGTCACACCCCAACCCTCCAGTTGATGAGTTAAGGCTTCCTTTGATTTTCGACAAATTTAGGTTGGGCTAAATTTAATTTGCTTTTTTCAATTGATACATTGTACTAAAAAAACTTATAGTATACGGAATAAATTATTTAAAATGGACATTTAGAAAGAATACTTTGAAATGAAAATGTTTTAATTGAAAAACAGGGCATACAAGTCATTAGAGATTTTTAAAAGAATATTTATAAAATTAAAGCAAGAAATACTTTGCCTATTAAATGCCTCCAACTTAGATAGGGCACAGGTCTACGTAGCCCGACGAGTCACATTAATTTTATTTCATTCTTTTTTACTTTATTCTTTCTTTGTTTTTTTCTTTCTTTTTTCTTTCTTTCTTCTTTATTATGAACAATATCAAACAAAATGTACTTCGGTCAATATTTTGAGGCACGAAGTTAAAACAATTTTGGATCCATTTGAAGTAAAGAATGAAAACGACGCACTGCGAAAGGTTTTTGTTGCTTTGAAATAGATATACTTGAATGTTGATTAATCGGGTTAAGCCCGACTCAGGAGGTATCACTGATATATATATATATATATATATATATATATATATATATATATATATATATATATATATGTGTGTGTGTGTGTGTGTGTGTGTGTGTGCGCGTGTGTGTGTGTGCACATTGAAGTCAGCACCCAGACGCGACAGCTGTTTCATGATGAAATGCAATAGTTAGGCCATGAAGATTTGCATTGAAACGTGAAACAGAGTGTTATATTTACATGCTCTCTATACTTATTGTTATGGTCCGGTTCCTTGTACCACGGTGATAGTCCAAGGTAGAACCAATAAAGAAGAACTCGAAGGCGGATATGGAATAACACAGATATATTACAAACACGAATATATACAGAGAGGTAGAAAAGTGTTAGTACGAACAATTCAGTTTTAGTAGTAATTGTCTGAATGCGACTCTGTTTCGGACTGCCTCTGACTCGACTGACTGACTCGCTCTGACTGACCGACAGATTCCTGACGTACTTCACTCCAGACTTCAGACTGAACTCAGACTTCAGACAGAACTCAGACTTCAGACGGAACTCTAGACTTCAGACGGAACAGCATTTAGTCACCCCCCCCCACGAGGGCATCATGTGGCACAAGGCCGGTTTAACGTGGGATCTCTGAGCCCGTGGGCTCGGCCAAAAATATGCCGTTTCAACCCATATATACGGGTTCACGGTCGGTTTACCTCCCCGAAAGAGACTCCGCCCTTCGGCGTAGCCTCGTTCGGGTTCCTCCCCGCCCGAAGGCAGAGAGTTCAACCGATCAACCGATCAGACAGTCGCCCTCTTGAGGCGCAGTATTTATTACTTATGGAATAGTCCATTATGTTCTTATGGGTAAGGTCCCTTAACACTTATAAATATAGCATACTTTAAAAATATATTTTATCACACACACATATATATATATATATATATATATATATATATATATATATATATATATATACACACACACAAAAAGTGGATGAAGGAGTACTTTTTGCATATATTTTTAATTTCATTCATTTATCAAGTGGAAGCACAATAAAGATTTTTGAAAATCCCAAATTTTTCGGTTGCGACTGATATTTTCGGTTTCCTTGATACTAAACAGTGTTTTTAAACTTTTCCAATCCATTGGACGCACAATGTTTCCTATCAAGCACTGACGAAGGTTGTAGCGATAAAAGAAAATTTTATGATTTTCAAAAATATTATTTTGCTTCAACATGTCACCTAAATAAGAAAAATAATACAAGAGGCATGTATAAATATTTAATATATATATATATATATATATATATATATATATATATATATATATATATATATATTTATATATATATATATATATATATATATATATATATATATATATATATATATATATATATATATATATATATATATATATATATATATATATATATATATATATATTTACCGGATATGTCTATATATATATATATATATATTGATACTATATATATATATATATATATATATATATATATATATATATATATATATATATATATATATATATATATACATACAAAGTAAAATGAGGACAAACGGAGTATGATTCCACTGTACGTAACATTTGATTTAAAAAACGTTCAATACATAGAGCTAAATATTATTCATTTTAGAATATTAAAACAGGCAATGTTGAACTACTGGTGAGTGAAAGATTAATTTATTTTCAAAAAACAGAATACTATAAAAATAGACTTGAATGTGACCTTCGCTAAATTCAAATTCACCGGAAAATTTTTAATATAGGTCATGACACGAAGTTGTTCGCATATAAAACCTAAACAATTTCTTTTATCAACTACAAAATTTTATGCAAGAAGCCGAACGAGCATATAACTGGCTTACATTATGTTAAATTACCTCTCCATCTCTTTTGCTTTTGCTTCTTGGGAAGTTTGAGCATCAAACTTCGATACATCTTACAAAATAATGTAACAATCTGTATCTACCCATGAGGAAATTGTCTAGGTTTTATATGCAGACAACTTCGTGTTATGATCCATATTAAAAATTTTCCGATGAATTTGAATTTATCCTAAGTCACATTCGATTGGTTGATCACAGCAAAGCATACAAGTCTATTTCTATAGTATTCTGTTTTTGTTGAGGGGTCCTCCCCTTTTTACCCAAATTGACTCACCCAGTATATACATATACTACGGCTACGTGAAGACCCGACAGAGCAAGACCGTCGAATCCAGAGTGACAGAGTAAAAAGTTGTAGGTAATCGGAAGAGTGAGGGTGAGGTAACAGCGTTGTAGGAGTCACAGTGAGCGAGCACGTAGACTCAGTAAGAAGTCATACGGCGATACTTCAATACCAAAGACTCTATATATATTTTGCTATTAATACGTATTCCTGGAACTACTAACCTGCATTACCAGTTTGTATTATTACGTAAATACATTATTTTCCTATATTCATTCTTGATGTTTGTTATTTATTGGTACCGGATTTCAATCCGGAATCCACAACAGTCTTTTTTTTTAAAATTAAATTAATCTTTCACTCGCCAGTAGTTTAACATCGTCTGAAGAGACACATTAATGGTGATGAAACATAATATGCATAGAAAATAGAAAAATGATTTAATAGAAATAAATTTATTCATTTTAATGGGTGAAAAATGTATTCGTTCAATACAAAAACAATACATAATATTCATTTAATACTTTGTAGAATAGCCATTATTCACTCCTACAGCAACATTGTAGTTCTCAATTAATGATTTCCAAATTTTAGTTGGTATTTTAGTCCATTCTTCTTTGCATATGGTCTTCAGATCCTGGATGTTTATTGAAGCTCTCGATTGGATTTGAATTTTCAAATAAGGCCACAGATTCTCGATTGGATTTAAATCTGGGGACTAACTTGGCCATTTCAGGATATTTACATTTAGCAAGCCATTTCTTCGTAGATTTTGCAGTGTGCTTAGGATCATTATGCTGTTGAAAGATCCAATCAAGAGGAAGTTCAAGATTGCAACCGAAATCATTAAATTTGTTTCCAAAATATTGTAATGTGTTACGGCATTCACTCTACCATCTATTACTAATATGTTGCCAGTACATACGCAGAAAAACATCCTCAAACCATTATGCGGCCACCACCAAATTCCATTGTTGGAGCTGTATTTGAAGACATCGCCATCCATACATGATTTTTAGAATTACGTTCAAACAACTCAATTTTGGTTTCGTCTGTCCATAATATTCTTTCCCAATACGATTTTTCCTTATCCTTATATTCACGAACGAATTTCAACTTGGCTTCCCTGTGTTTTTTCAGTAGCAGTGGAGCTTTCCGAGGGTAGCGTGACTTTATATTCCACCTCTGAATTTCTTTGCTTATTGTCCGTTCAGCGACACAGATTCCTGATAAAAGCTAATCATCCTGCAACTCTTGAGTAACCATTGGATTTTGTTTAATTTTGCGCATGAATTTCGTCGAATATCTTGAAGAAATATTCCGTGGAGCACCTGTTCATTTTTTTTTCCAGAGCTTAACAATCAGTTCTTTTTGCGAATTTGTCACTTATTTACCTCTTGCCCTGATGATAACCTTATTGCACAAATATCAATTACAGAACATTCTGTTTGTATTTTAGGCTAAAAATAACTACTGATAACATTATTGAAATAAAGGGTTAAGTTAGACATTCCAACCACCTGAAGAAGGCCGGAGCGTACAACGGCTGAAACGTTGTAATAAATATGGCGACAAAGATAAGGACAATAGTCCGAATAATGTAAACAATGAACATTACTGAAATATTCTAGAATATTGTACTTAAAGAATGTAGAGTATTAAAGCAATTTAAAAGTTTAAAAAAACTGATATTTGCATTGTACGAATACTTTTTCACACATTAAAATGGATAAATGGGATTTGTTACTATTAAATCAAAATATTTTCTGTTTTCTATGCATATTCAGTTAATTATATGAAAAATATGTTTATTTATTAGATGGAAATAGAATAAATTAAAAATTTGTATATGCACAGATATTTGAACCCCACTGTATATTGTTTAATGTTTGCTATAATTATAGGGAAAGAGTCCTAAATACCTGAGATAGAACATTTATAGATGTAGGCATGAACAATGTGAACATTGGAATCAACACTGCCTCAGCAGAATAAATTTTAAACAATCGATATATATATAAAATTGTAGCTTCTGTCTGTCTGTTTGTTATTGAACTTCTCCTAGTGTTTTGGAGATAGGCCCCCATAAACACATATATTCTGAAACTACATTACCTAGGGTACTTGGATAAGTATATTTCATTTTGATCAAAAGGGGGTCCCCGGAGGACACAAATCCCCCACTGAAAACAGTTTCTCCCTTGATTTAAATTAAATTTAAGTTTGAACAAAGGAATGACCCGTATCCAAAATATAGTAGCAGAAAGTCAGAAGATGGAAGTCACATCGGCAAGGTCAAAATGAGACAATATGGACATCAAGGCGAGCAATAAATCAGCAATTAATAGGTAGTGCCTTACAATACATATTGTTGCGACAATTCAGCTGTCATATCAATGTTGAAATATACTCATCAATTCATTCAATCAAGTATTGCATCAAATACATATCGAACAGTTTTTGCACAAACACCCAACCGAAAACTTTTTTTTTTCTTTGATTTAAATTAAATTTAAATTTAAACAAGTGAATGACTCCTATGCAAAATATAGAAGGAGAAAGCCAGAAGAAGGGGGTCACATCGGCAAGATCATTGAGTAATATTGAAACGCATAATTTTTGTCCACAAATTATTACAATGATTTAAAATCAATCATCATTTTCTTACAAAAATCTGTGACGCGCAGCAAGGGCGCGTAAATGGGTTAATATATATATATATATATATTTCATCTATCTATCTATACATATATATATATATATATATATATATATATATATATATATATATATATAGATAGATAGATAGATAGATAGATAGATATGGTGGTATCTCTCGTCTCGGACGACAAACGAACCTCAATAAAATAAAGAGGGGTTCAATTTCTATGGGCACGCATCTATCTTCTGAGGCCTGCAGATGTTTTGCAGCATTTTAGACAGATGAAACATGGAGTAGACCCGTTTCTCTCCAGTGGTTGAGAATCAATTGTCACATGCTTCCACGAGTGGACAGGAAGGCTTGCCTTCACTGCGTGCAACAAAGCCACAATGACAGGTAAGCCTATCATTGAGAGAAGCGACATGCTATCAACTTTCTTTAATATTTACACTGATTGATCCCGATGTTCAAGTCGACCACACTCAAACCTTTGTATAAATGAGAAGCAAGATAGGCACAAGATCCGTCGCTCTGTCGCATTGTTTTCCCAGGAAGGCAAGGAGATGTTGCATCGTTTCAGATTGCCTTTGAGTTTGTCTTTGAAGCGCAAAAGGAGCTTTCCAACTGACCTGCTTGTTGAACAAAGAGTAATTATTTTGGAACTCTGCTATCGCTCATAAAATGATATCCTGTCCACTGGAGTTGGATTTTCATTAGGATGGCTTCAATACCTGCCATGTTGCATTTAGTCTGAATTTCACTGTTTATAATACGGTCACCCAGTTATATATATATATATATATATATATATATATATATATATATATATATATATATATATATATATATATAAAACAATGAAATTCAGCTCGAAATTAATTATGTTTGCATCTATTTTTACCCCTGCCGAAAAAGTGTGCTATTACTTAGCAAAGAAGCTAGTATAATAATTAAATAACATACTCGAAACTTTCGGAGTTGACGACAACATCATTATTTTAAGACGTTATTCCCCTGATATACTTGGCATTACTGATATAAATGTCTGTGAACTAAATTATAAAATAAATCTAAAAAAATCTATTTCTATATATTTTATATTTTTTCATACATTTGGGTCAATTAAATAAATCTCGCCATATTTTTACCGCACACACGCAGACCGAATTTGTGATATTCACATGCGAAACGAATATACTACGGACTATTTTGGGAACAGTGATCTTTACTGAATACGTTTGTGTCATTGCTTAAGTCGCCTCCTTCGAAAGAATCAGTAGAAAAATAGATGTTAGGGTAAGTAATTTTTAATGGACAAATTTTTGGTTGTACTTATTCACTCAGCTTAGCTTACTTACTGACAAAAAAGCACAAAATAGAACACTCAGTAAAGATCGGACACATTTATCAGTTACTGAAAGTTTCACGGTTTTCCTATTTGAATTTTCTGATTAATCATAATTTTAAGTTAAAGATTGAATAAGTGCTCATGGCCAGTTCTACGACAATAAAATATCCGATGTCACATCGTTAAATATTTGAGCTTAACAAATTTAAGAAAATATTGCAATAGCAAACATAGACATAAATGCTTGTCTTTATTTAAAGAAGTGAGAGGATACAAATGGAAAGATTTGAAATTGATAACTTTTCCATTTCACTGAAACAGGTTAAATGTATCGCCTCTTCTTTCTTTCTTTCTTTCTTTCTCACTGAAACTAAGTAACATCTTTGTTACACCCTATTCGTCTTTCCACGTAATCAAAACGGAATAGTCTATTATTTATGGCAGGGTATAACGCACATGCCAACTAAGGAACTAAGAGAGGGACAAGCAGAATTATAATAAGATAATGATCTGTGGAACTGCTTGTTAAAGTTAAAATGTTAAAAATGCAACATTCAAGACCTGTATTAATATACAGGTCTTGAATGTTGCATTTTTCTATTAATATAACTAGTTACGTAACTCGTGATATTTCAGTTCGGATAGAGATGCTCGTACGTCATTTTTAGCTTTAGTCTTTCCGGACTACAAGGATGAATCGCTAAATTAGCTTTCATTTTACGCGCCAAAATACAAAAAAAAAAAAAAAAGAAAGCAAACAAATATAATAAATGAATGTAGAAATTGTATGAAAAATAACCACTGACGTTTTTAAAAGAGTTCACATGGAATAATCAATGGACAGTTGTATTCCGACTACAGTCAATTAAAAAAAATAAGCCCTCCAAAAACGCCATTATTTTGCGCGAGGATCCACAAGGAGCAACGATTAATATTAATTTACAAAAGCCCAGGAACCCTATCAACTGTCGACTCAGTAATTATTTAATTTTAGTCTTCAGACTTCGCGTTCATAACTTTCTTATGTTTTGATATATTTTTCTAGACTATATAACATTTTGAATTATGGAAACCATAGCAGTTGAAATGGTAAAAAAAAAGCAAGAAGAAAAAAAATGTAATATTTCAGTCAGGTCATATCTATCTATTAAATAATTTAGCCTGTTCATTAACTTCAGTTAGTTCACTAGTCCGTTTATATCTGACTGTCTGTTGGTGCTTAGAATAGAATTCAAATCGGTTGTCTCGATGAAGATGGTGGTGAAAAAGATTCATACAGACTTTGTGCCTATTACAAAATTGAAGACAGCCATGTTGAACTTGAATGTTGAAAATATGATGGTCGTGTCTATGATAACTATCTTAATTATTATTAATGCAGTATTGTGAATAGGCACAACTTCGCATAGATAGATAGATAGATAGATAGATAGATAGATAGATAGATAGATGGATAGCTGGCTTTCACTCCTTGTCTATCCCTCAATTTTGCTTTTAAAGAAAGTTTAGTCAATCCTTAGACTTGTTACTCCACTATTTCTACATTGGTCACATCTGAAAAAGGAGTAACATCTTATGAGGCTAAGGTGCATTAACAGGAGTTTCTGCTCATTGGTGTTAAATAAGGAAAGAGCTCCTGGAGTTGTAAATGGACAGTTGTGCTGTGGGTATGTTTTAAAGAAATTTGACAACACACACACACACACACATATATATATATATATATATATATATATATATATATATATATATATATATATATATATATATTATATCCTTCATCATTCGCATGACTCTCTGAGCTACATGCAAGTGCTGAGTTTAGATTGACTCTTACGCAAATTGAATTTAAAAAAAAAACAAACCTTTTTACCGCAATGCTGGCACAGTTAAATAATGTATATATTGGGAACATCGTTTTTTTTTGCTTTTTTTTTTTTAATTATATCCCTTTAAAAAATGTAAGAAAATATTTAATAAATTCCTTAAAAATCTTTGCATATTTTGGCAATTAAAATAACCGGGACTAGCATATGGATGTAAAAGATGAAGGAAGTTTATTTAATCTTATTGAAAAAAAAGCAATATTAAACATTATATAGTAATTATTAACATATATGAGCATCTCTGAAAATGATCTTATTAAAAGATATATTTTTTAGATGATAAATTTGAAAGCTTATTACAATCTACGAAGCATCCTATTTTTACAATAATTTTTTAATATGTCAAAAAATGTATTAAAAACGTTTCCAGCAAAAGTACGGAGACACAATTCAGAAATAATATCCCGTGTTTTAAGTGTTGTTTCTTCTGATAGCGAGGATCCAGCCTGATAAATTGCGTTGATTTCGTATCATATTCTCTGACTGACCGGCCATCATCAGCGAATTTGCAAAATTTTTAATTTTCTTTTTTTTGTTTTTTTTTTTAAGTGAGAGACAGA
Organism: Acanthosepion pharaonis; assembly: GCA_903632075.3. Lineage (NCBI taxonomy): Eukaryota > Metazoa > Mollusca > Cephalopoda > Sepiida > Sepiidae > Acanthosepion > Acanthosepion pharaonis. The sequence goes on from CAHIKZ030000479.1 coordinate 1,536,279, forward strand.
CAGCAATTATTAATTTTTTCATTTTAGATTCAATTTTAGTGACGGAAACAGTGCAGGCTTTGGACATCTCTTCATTACAAAAGTATCTAATAAAATCAATAAATTATTTAACTTTTGAAAGTATTTAATTTTTAAGAATTACTTTATAGTTAAATAAGCTGGTTCACTAAAAATTTGAAAATACTTCACTTCTGCCCTTCCGTCCGACAAATAACCCTGACGTTAATTGTCGATACATTGACACCTCGAAAACCAATCGCCACTGTTAGACATGCTTCTCTTATTTCCAAGTAAATTTTTTTCTGCTAAAAAATTAAGTAATGTTTGTTTCAAATTACATTAAATATACTTTAAATTTCCTAATTTTCCTAAAATAACTTTTGAAAAAGGTATAACTGAATTTTACAAGATTTTTCAACGCAGAATTTCACTTTTGTTTACAAAACTGTCAGAAATGTCTGACATGATCGATTTTATGTAGATTTTGATGACTAAAAAAAAAAAAATCATTTTTAGCTAAAATTTCGGACGTGCTAGAAAGTTTTAAAATTTTTTTTTTTTAAATATTCAAAAAATACTTTGGTCTTTCCTCTTAATAATAACATAAACATTTAGACGATAAAAAATTGCTGAATCAAGTTTTGGGCCTTTTTTCATCAAGGTATACTCTTTTTTAGTGAAGTATTGAACATATATATATATATATATATATATATATATATATATATATTGAACAATAAAAAAATATTGAAAAGATCTTTAGACACATTGGGTTTTAGATTAGTATTCTTTCGGGTTTTTTTTATTATTATTTCATTTAGATTCCTCGACTAGTTTCGACCAAAATGGCCATCATCGGGAGGAGAAATATCTCTGCTTGCTGGTAGCAGTAAACTACAGAAATAAATCTTTTGCTGGAGAAAATGAACTTTTGTCTGTAGTTTTCATTTTTTTTTTTTTTTTTTATCTTTTTAACATGATTTTTTTTAACAATCCTTGTGTTGGTCAAACAGTCTCTTTTAACTTGTTATTTGAGATAAGAGCTGGATAGATACATGCTGCTCTGAATTCTCTGGTCAGTTTGACAGTTTTATTGGACCTGGTGAGGGGATGTGTCTCTGTTTAGTGTTTGTGTGTGTGTTATTTGGTTCTTAGGGAGTGAGTGAGTATGATATGTGTAAGCATGTGTATTGCTGTGGGGGTGTGTTATCATTTGGCTCATTAGGGGGTGAGTGAGTATGATGTATGTAAGTGTGTATATTCGTGTGGGTGTGTGTATAAGTGTATAAGTGTGAGGCCTCCACACCTCCGTAGGCATGTCTGTCTTGTGTGGGTGAGAAATGTTGGTAGGTTTTGATTTGTTGAGTTATATATTGGTGTTATCTGTATTGTTAAATTTATGGTTTAGCCCGGCTGGATATTTTGTTTTTAGACGTTGTATCCACTTATTTTCATGGGACTCTAAAATCTTTCTAATGTTATCTGCTCTGAACTTTATATATATATATATATATATATATATATATATATATATATATATAATGACCTGTCTAAGTTTCGGTTTATCGTGTCATGGAAAACAACTCCCCCACCTTCACCCTCTGAGCTTAATTTTCTATTTAGCGTAGATGTGACATTTAATTGGTTGATCAAGACAAACCCACAAGTTAATTCTGACCTTGTGTTTTCTCACTCCTCCCTTCATCCTTTGGAAAAGAAGTAACACTTTGCTTTTGAAATTATGTTAAAAATGATTTAATCACCAGTCACCTACCATCGCCTGGGGAGGCACAACGTAGTGCCGAAATACGAAAGTTATTGTGTAGCGATTTCAACATGTTTTTGTTCTAATATCTTATAATAAAATTATATATATATATATATATATATATATATACAGATTACGATATATATATATATATATATATATATATATATATATATATATATATATTCAATATTCAAATTGATGATCTACTCGGATTTTCACACATAAACATCTTTAGGTTTAAAGAGAATGGCCAGAAAAAGGAAAAGAGAATCCATTGTGGAGCAATTCTGTGAGAGGGAAGGGTTTGGAGGAGAATGGCCAAACTGGTACAAGCTGATAAAAAAGGTAACAGTAGCTCAAATAGCTACTCTTTTCGACGAAGGTATACAGAAGAGCACCTTTTAACGCACAACACGCCGAACCTTGAAGCAGAAGACCACGCCAGGTGTCACTCTTGTTATATGTGAACACAAAACTGAGGCTACAATTCAGAAATATTTAAAAAGAAAAAAAGAGTGGAAAAACGTTGCCTGATCTAATGAATCTCAATTTCTGCTGACAGCAATCGTATAGTAAGACCAGAACATGAAAGCATGGGTCCACCCAGCTTTTTATCAACGTCTTTTGTTAGTGATGGCGTAATGGTATAAGAAATAACTTTTGGCATACATTAGGACCCTTGGCACCAATAAAAGATCGTTTAAATGCCACAGTCTACCTTGGTATTGTAGCTTACTACGAGCCTCAGTTTCTGACTAAGTGCAACCATTCTCTTGTGGCCACTTCCAGCAGAACAAGGAACCGTGTCACAAATAAAAAATAATGGAAGATTGGTTCATGGAAACCAATAATGCATCAGTATATGAAAGAAAGGTGATTTAAGTTATTTTTGTGTTAAAGTGGCTTTCACAGTAAACAGAGCTCAGTCCCATAAAACACACTCGGGGTGTGATAGGAATGGAGAATTGAACTCTGGATGTGCAGGCAACCAATATAGAAGAATTGCGGGATGCCATAATAACAGCAGGAACTTAAATTCGAATAAATGGTTCCAGAATATTGTCGATTCCATGCCAAGAACTCGGGTGGTTCTAAGGGCAAAACTCTGTACTAAAAACGTATACCTAATAATGTGAACAGTGAGTGTATATCTTGTATTCTTAAGAAGGTCCCCTTTTATATATATATATATTACCCTGAAGATCCGTTTAGGTGAAACCTAGGTAGGTTGTTCCTGGCTCTTTAGGATTATTTCATATATATATATATATATATATATATATATATATATATATATATATATTGTTAGATGCAGCTTGTTTCATGATCCTTCTGTGTAATTTTCTCAGGACGATAAATTATATACATTACATTTTTTTCAGACCCTCCATTTTATTGTGGCAAGTAGATTCCTGGCAGGTTGTGATAGTGAGCAAAGAAGGAGGTAGAAAACTAACAGTGATGTTGGACTGACCCCAAGAACGAAACTACCTGACCGCCAATCTGAGTCATATCACCCGCCTACCTGTCGACTTATTTATGAACAGAAGAAAATGGATGTTAGGAGACAGCACACAGTTATCTAAAAATATATGCAGAGAAATAGTAGAATCAAAATAAAGAAAATAAATTTAAAAGGGTCAATAATAATAATAATTATAATAATTAGCATACGTTCACGTGACTTTTAGGAAGGCAATTTTGCGTGAATTTGCTTACCAGAGTAGTGAGCGGTGTATCTTCCGTTACAAAAGATTCGAAAAGAAATCAAATAGAGAACCACAAAGCTTTAAAACGAGAACTTAAAAATGGAATTAAAAATATCTAGTAAGACATTTCCAGGGACAAACAAAAAAGTTATAGATGAAGTAACATGGGATTATTGCCTAGAGGAGATTTAAAGTGAGAAATTGAATCCCTGTTACTTACATAGGATTAAAATTTCATAACAATCAGCAATATTACCGTTAAAACAGGCAGAATACAGCTAAATAGTAAATTGTCAATCATGTAATAAGCGAATGCCGTAAATTGGTGGTTCAGAAGGAGTACAAAAATAGGTATGACTGATTGGGGAAGTGATTCACTATAAACTGTATAAATAGTTGGGATTTGATCAGACAAATCAACGTTGTATGCACGAATCAAGTGTTTTCTTAAAGAATAAGAAAGCAGAGAGTACTCTGGAACGTTGAAATTCAAATCGGATCAGGAGATCAGAGTTTATGACTTTTTGTTGAGGCCAGCATTCCTATCTTGGTTTTTATAATCACAATGTTTCGGACGTTGTAACATCGGATCTTCTTCAGATTTCAGTCATTCGTGGTAGCCAGCTTGGAATTTTGAACCGAACATTTTATTCAATTCACGTCGATAGATTGTTTTCAATCTGCGTTGCATGGTTAGGGGATATAATCAATTAATACTTTCTCGTCTATATACCTTTGGATCGCGTGAGGTTTTCTTTTACTGAGTCATAATGTGTAACGCTTCTGTACTATCTAACCCAGAGATTGAAGTCATGATTGCCAGGAAACCAGATGTTTTTTTTTTAACAACGCTTTGATGCACTTGGCCATGTGTTTCTTAAATACATGGCCTAGTGATGACATATTTTTCTCAATGAGTAAGAAAGTATTATTCAAGATTTTTATTTGATACCCCAGTAGAAAAATATGCCACATTATCTTTTTTAGTACATGTGTTCGTGTGTGTTGGAGTAATCCGTATAACGTATATATGGCACACAACTCAAGGTTGCTACCAGTGGTAGGTCATCTAAAGTTTTTTCGATCATAACCGCAGACATTAGAATGATCGTCTAATCCAACTTGTCGTAGTGTACTGGGCAAAGTGCTATGTGAAGACGGATCAGGCAAACCAGCCTCGTGTTCATAGGATTTTGCTTTTATAGTTGTTAAATAACTCAGGGTCGCAGCTATCTTGTATTTTCGCGTTGCAAAGCACTAATTATTTTGTTAATTGCGTGTGAAAACAAGATAATTATTTTAAAATCAGCCAAACAGAGTTTGGCGGAAAGAGGGTGTTAAAAGATTAGTTGAGTTGTGAGAAGAATTGAAGACAAATCTAGTTATTCTTTAAGATGTTGTATATACCAGTGTTTTATTTGCAGGAATCTCTTTTTGTCTCAAGGAAAAGATTATATTTTGCTAAATACACCAAACAGTATCTCGATTAATTATTTTTCATCTCGCTCAATTTTATATCCATAGGCATTCTAAGAAGAAGCCAACGTTGTTCGACTGAAAATAATACTAGTAACAATAACGTATCATTCACTTAAAATCGTTGTTTAGGTTTGTACTAGCTTAAAGGCACCCGAAGGCGGCTCTTAAGTACAATGCCAATTTATAGAATTTATATTATAATCATTTAAATGTAAAGAAATAAATAAAGAGAACTAAACTTCAACTGCATTTAAAATTCATATTTAGCTTTACTTCTCCAACCAATCCATAATCTGCTGGTGTCTAATGTTAAATGATTTTCAAACATACATATTTACAATTCAGAAAGTGTGGAAATGTTGATTATGAAAGAAGAAAAGAAAGAGAAATGAAAATATTAATAAGAAAATGATACCCATAAAATAATGATACTTTAGCAGAAAAAATATATTTTCAAAGAGTTCCATATATATATACGCTATATCAAGCTTTATTATGTAAGACAATGTTTTCGCAATAAATAAGGTATTAACCAAACGATATTTTCAGGATGTGTACATATTTATATGAGCGATGTATTGTGTGAAATTCAGTGTATAATATTGGTGAGCTAGAGATATGTTTGGGAATAATATTGTATAAATCCCTTCAAAGTTAATTATAGTATTAAGATAAATGGAGAGAATTATAATGAGTTCTTGGACAAGAGAATTTTTGATTGATTCATGTCACAACAAAGAAGTTTAAGCGTATATTCATGCAATACATTGTTCCTTTACATTTTCCAAAGATTACTCTTCTTCAGTCAGTCAGTTAAGTGCCATACATGATACACGCTTGGGCGATCATATCTCTATCGACTTACTAGGCAGAAGATTTTACCACAGTAGGTTGCCGTTTCTTTCTGCGATAGACTGGCTGTCAACCCAGTCTGTCCTGCTATTTAACCCATAGCTGAGGGAGAAGAGATGGATTCATACCTTTCCCAAGGGCATTTGCGCGTAAGTGAATGTAACGAATCCGATTGAAATTTGACCTCGGCTCTCCGATTTCACATTCCGATATCCATTAACACTACAATGGGCATTCGGTGGCAAAAATGGTTTCAATTACAACAATCTAACAAAATGACATAGATTCACGAGATAGTAATCTAATAAAAAACTTGGGTTCCATCCTTAAAATGGATGGATTTGATAATAGAAAACAATACTCTAGCAACGAAGACATCTGAAAAGTAATAGAAACTGCTGCAGTAATGTGAAAGTGGAAACAATTAAAAAAAGTTAATAAAATCAATAACTGAAAGACAGATGAATTTGATAATGTCAAGGAGCCCATATTAACAGGTCAAATAATAATTTATTTAGTTATATTGGATACTGTGTTAATCAAATATATCCTGAATTTTTTTATTAACATTGACAATATTTTTCATCAATGTTCACTCAATACAAGGCTCAAGAGCAACGCAAGGTAGAGAGTGTGGTATGAACATAAGAGTAAGAAGTGAAGATTCTGAAGATAAAGATAGCGATTGTCACTGGATTTGAAGAGGTTAAGATAGCGGGTTTTAGGGAAGTATCCGCACTGGAGTCTGTTCCACAAACTAGCGGGTCTCAAAAAGAAGCTGTCTGAGTGGGATGTCCTTCTTACAAATGGAATACAGAAAGAATGAGGATGATTCAACGCTGTGAACATAGAATGGGTCTTATCTGTAAAGGTCTGAATTGGTGAACTGGTGAAACTAAAGAATGCAGTTTCAGTACATTTGTTATAGAAATAGCGGTAGAGTTGCGATTGGCTTGAAACGTTTCATTTGAGAGAAAGGTGCTCTAGGGTGGAAAATAAATCATCCTCCACATGGCCGCGTAAAAGTTTTTGAACTTTTTCAAGGCTAGAAAGAGAGGATTCGGAAGTTCCAACCCAGATATGGTGGCAATGCCCCTTTTTGTATCTGATCTGATTCTTGTAAAGGTAAAATAAAGCAGAAGAAGTCAGTTACTTCCTGGAGCGGTATAAGGAAGCGACTATTTTTCCAGCATCTTCAATGATAAATCGTGCATATGAATTCCATTTGTAGTCTCAGTAGACGTTCAAATCAAGGCGCTTCATTAAGAGTGCAACTGTTCATCATGACTCGGGTAGCATTAAAGGTCTTCTCGAGGGTGATTAAATGTTGCCAGCTTGGTTTTAGAGGTATTGAAAGTTACAAGCCAGTTTTCCACCTTTGTATTGTTAGTGCAAGGTCAAACCAGAGATCCACTGTCAGGTTCTGATCTTGCTTTTTGAAAGTGGATCAATAAACTGTGATATTATTGGCCTAGATATTTACTAATGGTCTGAGAATATTTCAAGGCAGGTTAATAGCAAACACTGACTTAATAAAACCTGAAACAAAGTAAAGTTATTTACTAATCTTATTATAGAGGTGTACGATTGTTGATTGATTGAGTTGTGTTTTTACGGCTTATCAACCGCTTGTGGGTTATTTAAAGCCGAAACATATTTCTGATTGGTTGCTTTTTCAGTACTGGCTGGGCTCAACACTGCTTAACTCTGATGATCGAACTAAAACTGGTGCTTTTGGTGTAATTTGACCATATACGAAAGAAATCTGGTATGCTTTTCACTACAATAAATGTCACATCTTTTTTTTTTTTAACTAAGATTACCTTGATTTCACACAATTTATCAAGTCTGGGATATTCACTAAGCCTTGAAATCACTGTGTAGTAATAACACTATACGATAGTAGCTTACTAGCCATGAAACATACACACATATACACACAGGGAAGCAAAATGGTGTTTGACGTAAAAGTGCGCACGAGGCAGACATATAACACTGACTTCTTTCATGCATCGAACAAAACGTACCAATAGTGTTTATCAATACGCTGAAGTTTATGGAGAAAAATAATGGAAATGAGTACAGTAAGGCTGTGGGTAATGCATTTCCGCTGTAGTGTCTAGTGTTAGTGATGTGTATGATAAGCCGTACTCCAGGCGGCACTGCTCAGCTGTCAATGTGAAATGAAGGGCGGGTCTCGAATATTCGTAACAAGTGGTAGTTACTATGTGGAAAAACAGTGCTTTGTGACTGAAAACTTGCTCTATCCGACGATTTCATTCTGCTCCTTATATCTGTTGTTGTTTCTATGGAAATGAACAGGATACATTACTATCGAAGTGTTCCTCCCAAACACGCGCGTGCGTTGCGCGCGCGCACACACACACACACACACACACACATATATATATATATATATATATATATAGATAGATAGATAGATAGATAGATAGATAGAGAAAGAGAGAGAGAGAGAAGGATAGAGATGGATATAAATATCGACTAGAAGATCTATTACATCGTTTCCCCTCCTCTCTATATTTATGTCTCTCTCTCTCTCTATGTATGTCATATATATATATATATATATATATATATATATATATATATATATATATATATATATTTGGGCAGCAACCTTTCTTTCAAACATGTTTCGTTGAATTTTCCTTATGCGTTCTTGTAGATTGTGGGTGGCTACATTCTGACAAACTGGTAAAACTTATAATATATTGCTGAAATGGAAACCCGTCAGCCTCATCGTCAATAATGAAAGCAAACCTATTAAATCTAAACTAGCGATAACCAATATAGTGTATGGATTTAATTCCCAATACAAGATTGTGTTTCTTGTCATAAATCAATTATCGGTCACATTCCTACCTTCTTGCGCAGACGCCTAATGTGTCATTTACCTGATCAAAGTGCCTTAAAAAAAGCATTTATCCATTCACTCTCTACAAGAACCCATAAGGGAAATTCTGGTTGGTAATACTACCATCTTTCATAAATCCCATAACCGAAAACATCTCGATATTAGAGAAGCACTCCATATAAAACATCTGACACCCAGTATTAATCTTACTTTATTTAACAACGGAAACAATGTGCTAAAGGTTTTTATTTTAAATAAGAGGCCAACTTGAATTACAGATCCGTTCTTTTCGCAGGGCTCGGAATAAACGCTACTATCATACAATATACATCACACAATATTTCTTAAAAGACAAGCGTAAATAGAAATTAACCACAATTAACAGCAAAACCCTTGAAAATGGCTAAGAAGTGACTGAAAACGCTTGGGTGAATAAACAATTTTTACACTCCCTTATCCCCACCAAACGGAAAAATTTAACAATATTAGAAAAATCAATAAATAATTCATCAAGTTTTTCTTGTCTGTCATATTCAACAATACAAACACACATATACATGTATTTATTTTTAATTTCTTCAAGCGTTGTTTTTGATGGATGCTCAAATTCGAGTAAAAGCTCTGTTTTTTTTAAACAGCATTATTTATCCAACTACATCTACCGGCCTGAATATTCGAAAAATCTCGGCAGAAAAATATGCCAGCAGCAGGATTCGAAACTGCATCTCCTATAGGGAACCGTCATTGGATCAGACGTGCTTAACCACTCGGCCACGTAGGACTTACGGCTTAACAAGACACGAATAGTGATTTTGAACACACACTCTCTGCCGATTTTCGAAGCATCCATAACTGTTCTGTTACGTATCCTAACGTAAAAAAGACAATTTATTTTAGGAAATGGATTAAATCCGACATATTTTTTATTTTTAATTTATTTTGTTTAAACATTATTTTTGATGGATACTCACGTCAGATCCAATGACGGTTCTGCATAGCGGATGCAGGTTCGAATCATGCCGGAGGACGCATATTTTTCTGATAAGATCCTCGAATATTCACTTTTAGATGTAGTTGGATAAAAATTAAAAACAAACAAACAAAACACAAAAAAACAGAGCTTTTACACGAATATGAGTATTCATAAAAATAACATTTAAACAAAATAAATTACAAATAAAAAATATGTCGTACTTAATCCATTTCCTATAGATACATATATATATATATATATATATATATATATATATATATATATATATATATATATATATATGAAGAAATATGTTTTAAGGTGTTGTGCTATATTTAGGGGATAAAGTGCTCAATATCAGAGATAGAGCGTATGCAACTATAAAAATGAACATTGAATCAACACTCAGAGGCGACAGGCTGTTTCATGCTAGTGTTGACTTCAATGTTCATATATATATATATATATATATATATATATATGTATATGTATATATATATATGCATGCGTACGTTATGATTTATAATATTTGTAGGAGAAAGGAATATAGACAGAGACAGGCCGAGAGACAAACGAGGACAGAGAAAATCCATGGTACATGACACGAAATAGAGATACAGACAAATAAAACAGATTGTGTGTTATTGTCTTCACCCTTGTTCGTCTTGGTTTTGTCGAGGACGGAATTAAAACGTGTAAAAATAGCGTTCCATCACCGTTTAACAAGAACGACACAACCCCAACTGTCCCGCTGATTGAATACTGACCGACGTTAAGTGCACAATTGACACTGTCTGATGACCTCTTGTACAAGCAAGGTTATTCAGTATCGCCCGATTTAAAAAAAAAATGTACCCAGCTTCGAAATTACCATTGGCATTAAGCTTTGTTCCTTAATTTTACTTTTTGTCTCATTCGTAATATAAATTATCAGTTAATTTTATGGAATTTTATAATACTGACAAAAAATGTTTCAGTTTTAAAAAAGTTTAAACGAAAGCACCTGATTTTGATTCGGTTAAAAATATAGAGATAACATGTTAACTTTAGCTGAACAGAAAAAGCCAATTCAATGAATTTATTTAAGAATTTATATCATTGTACTTGTAAACGGAACGTGTTGCATATTTCTTCCTAATGCCAGTGGCACGTGTTCGAGCCCCGGTAAACAGATAGGATTTCGAATGTTGATATTCAAAGTAGGCGAACCGATACCACTTAGAAAATGAGTGCAGCAGTATCCGCTAAAGTAAATCGCTGGTCATTATTCTCCGGCGAGTTTCCAATTTTGTTTATTAACAAATCTTGGCTTCGTCTCGCACTAGACTACACAGTAATCGGATACTCGGTAAAGATCGACCTCACTTCATAATCTTAATGATCTGATAGACTGACTCGTTAACCCTTACTCTATCGTGGAACACTCATTATAATTATTTACTTGGAACATATTGGCAATGGGACATAGTAGTAATATATTTTATTATTATAATAATAATAATAATAATAATAATAATAATAATAATAAGAAGAAGAAGAAGAAGAAGGGGGTACTCAGTAGTTTCCTTACTGATCTGAGCTTAGTTTTGCACAATGCCAAATTTATGGGGCACCAGTAGAGATCGAACATATTTCTAAGAAGTAATGATTAATGAGATCAACTTGTTAACCATTACACTAAAAGAAAGCGCCCAGCTGTAATTTACTCAGCTTAGTTTTGGTACGAGACCACAAGATAACTGACTAATGGATATAGAAGAAGAAGAAGAAGGTGTGGATTCATCATACTTTTCCAACAATAATTAATTCGAAATGTAAATAAAGAGATTTGTATGAAATTCCAGGTTTATTTGTAGAGACGATGATCATTAAGATATTCTGCACAAACTGATATATACATGAAACACATTGTGTATCAATATATACAGACGAACATATATATTGAAAGTGCTATGATGTACGAGCTCAAGTAGAATTAATATGCGATGGAACTATTTCAGTTTATTACCTGTTCTTACTAAATTAGTACTGAAACAACGTGGGATACGTAAAACTTAAGAAACAGATCAATAGATATATCAATAAAAACTGAGTTGAAAATGACAAAAATCTAAATTCAATAACGGTATAATTAAAGTAAAAATCAAACATTCAGCAGTTTAATGTGAATTACGCCTTTTATCGCTTATTTAGATTTTGTTGTAAAATAAAATTATTTTTCTCATGACAAAACATTTCAAACTCAAACTAGAAGTTCTTCATATATATATATATATATATATATATATATATTCAAGATCATATATAAAATTCAAGCAATATATATATATGTATTGCTTGAATCTTTCTTTAAAACGTTTATTTTTCCTCCCCTATTACCATACACACACATACACATATATATATGATTTATAGTTTAAAATTTGTTATACTTATGGGAGAAGAGTGCTTAGGATCAGAGCGTTTGTAGATATACACAGTGTGAACATAGAAATCAACACTGCGTAATGATTGTCAAATTCATGCCTAAAGCTAAATACGATCACACACACACACACACACACACACACACACACACACACACACACACACACACATATATATATATATATATATAGAGAGAGAGAGAGAGAGAGAGAAAGAAAGGTAGTAAACCGTTGTTATAATCCAGGCGAGTCCTATTAACACAACACAGAATTTGAAATATGTTAAAACTGACTCACGCTTAATGTTTATTTTCATTAAACAGCGCAAATTTTCTTTACAATTGGAATTAAGATACCTTTAGTGAATGACCAGTTTCACCTACGAATTTTAATTTTTCAATTTTTCAAACTGTCTGTGGTATCAGACAAACTGATACCATAGACAGTTTGAAAAATCCTCCGAATTTTAAAATTAAAATTCGTAGGTGATATATATATATATATATATATATATATATATATATATATATATATATATATAAATATTTATATATATGTATATATATAATCCTTTGTTAAGAGCAAAAGACAACGAATGATTGTATTTTCAATTTATTAAGACTTAACTGAAAAAAAAAAATTAAAAATTAGACAGAAATCTTTGTCGCTAACTTATAACGTTTCGGATCTTGAGAATGGCTAAATGTAAAGCAGAGAGCGATAGATTTCAAACGTTTAATGGATTATTACATCCATTGATCACTGGCCTGTGTCCCCTTGAACAAAAATTAAAACGTTAATATTAAAAATAAATATGTATTAACGAAGTATTTTACTTGAATACACATGATTATCTGTGTGTGGGGAGGGCGCCTCTGTGTTTGCGCGCGCGTGTGTGTGTGTGTGTGTGTGTGTGTGTGCACGCGCGTGTGTGTTCGATATCCCATATGAAACGCAACCCATATTGGCCGCTATTCTTTTTCATGTTTGAAAAACAATGAAAACAACTTACGGCCTGGGTCGTCCGAGTCGCTATCATCGCTAATCCAAGACAAACGAAAAAGAGCCGAGGACATAGGAATATGTTCTTTCACCCCGGTATTACCCTCCTCGTCCTCGGCAAGAACTTCATCAATTACATCTATATCTTTGGTAGACGGGGCCGAAGTTAAAGAACCCGATCTTCTACTCAAGTCCATCTTGCAGGGACGGCGAGTCGACCGGTGGCCCGAAGCGTGCCTGTTCGCGGGTTGTGACTGCGTGTTGGCTAGAGCCGTCGTTAGAGGTACGGGCATGTGCTCGTAACCACAGATAAAGAAAGGGAGGAAATTTTGACGGCTGGTTGGAAAGAAGGAAAGTTCGGAGAGTAATGGGGAAAAGGAAATGGTGGTGAGGGAAGGAGGGAGGGATTGCTAGAGAAGGCGACACTCAGGTGAGTTGGGACAAAGGTAGAAATTAAAATAGAGAATCGGTGGTAAAGGTGGGGAGAAAAAGTGAGACGAATGACATTGAAAATAAAGAGAGGAAAATACACACAGAAAATCAGAAGGAAAGAAGAGAGGCTAAGAAGAGAAATTAGATAGCAAAAGGAAGAAGAAAAATAAATAAGAAAGAGCGTGAGAGAGAGAATGACAAGATTCGGTAAAAACGGAAAGAAAAAATAAGAAAGAACGAAAGTCAAAGAAGAAAAAGGTAGAAAATGAAAAAGAAAGGGAAAGGAAAAGAATGAAGAAAAATAAAAATAATAATGGAGAAATAGTAGGTAAGACGAATAAACCGACATCACTCAGTGCCTCCAACCTGTTATTGATATTTTATCAACGCTTAAGTCAGACACAAGGTAGCAATATAAGAATAATCGAAATCTCTAACTCGAGCATGAGAGATTAATTAAATAGCCATCGTTCTCAGCCAGGTGACCTTACGATCAGTTCAAGAATGTACATATGGGAAAATACGTAAACAAAAGTAAAACAAATCTATTTTTAGAGAAAAGAAAGAAAAAATATGTTCGTATCAGGTCATCCCATAAGTTCTGTCTGAATTTTACCTTTTTTAAAATGAACGAAATTTAAAGAGTATTTTATAATGTCTAATGAAGCTGAACATTATTTTTATGTTTAGATGCATTTAAACTGATCAAATTTTATTTCAGAGAACAATAAAATTAAATTTTGTTTGATTAAAACCCTGCTAACATAGAAGTACCCAAGAATCATTTGAGGCACATAATGCTTTATGAGTTCAAGAAAGAAAACTCAGTAGCCGAAGCGGCTAGAAACATTCACTCAGTTTATGGAGAGGAATGTGTGAATGAAAGAACTTGCAGAAGATGGTTTGCAAAATTCAGAGGTGGAGATTTCACCCTTGAAGATGAAGATCGAACCGGACGTCCAGTTGAGTTTGATGAAAAGCTTCTTGAAACAGCCCTTGAAGAAAATCCTGCTTTATCAGTTGAGGAATTGGCCATGGTTCTCAGTTCAAACCATACAGCTGTTCATGGTCATCTTCAACAACTTGGAAAAGTTCCTAAACTTGGAAAATGGGTGCCTCATGAAAACAACTTGTCTGAAAACAACCTCAAATCCCGAGTTGACATCTACTCTTCTCTCCATTCTCGTCAACTTGTTTCACCTTTTTTGGATAGACTTGTGACAGGCGACGAAAAATGGATCTTTTATCGAAATGTTAAGCGTCGTAGACAGTGGCTTGGTAAAGGGGAAGGACCCCAGCCACAGCCGAGAAGGGAACTTCATGGGCAAAAGGTTCTTCTTTCAATCTGGTGGGATCGCCAAGGAATAATCCACTTTGAATTCTTACCACCTAATGCAACAATTAATGCTCAAATATACTGTCAGCAATTAGAGCGTTTGAACCAAACTTTGAGGAAAAAAGACCTGCTCTAGTGAATCGAAAAGATGTGATGTTTCATCAGGACAATGCGCGACCCCACACAGCAAGAATCACGTCACAAAAGATCGAAGAACTTGGTTGGGAGAAAATTCTTCATCCACCTTATTCTTCCGATCTTGCTCCTTCAGACTACCATTTGTTTCGTAGCTTACAGAATAATTTGAAAGAAACAGCTTTTGTAACACAGGAAGAGGTTAAAACTGACATTTGTGAGTTCTTCGAATCAAAGCCAAAAGAATTTTACAGTAATGGAATTAGTAAGCTTGTCAATAGATGGAAGGAAGTCATAGATAATCAGGGAAAATACATTGTTGATTGAATCTGTAATTAAATGTAACATTTGGTCACTGGTCTTGTATATTCAAAATTCGGACAGAACTTATGGGATGACCTGATAGATACGACGGAAGAGAGGAAGACCCAGCTGAAAGAACAAAGAAACAAGAGAAAGATGAAGCAGAAAGAGGAACAGAAATAAAAAGTAGGTGAAAGAGGAGAGATAATGTGAAAAAGTGAGAGAAGAGATAAAATGAATTGAAAGTTCGAAGCAGATTTGGAACTCTCCAAATCATGGTGGTGTGAAGATATTGGGAAATGTGCTGAAGGTTTGAGAAAACGTGTTGCTACTCAATCTCTATCGATAGCCACCAAACATCGAGAATGAAGATGCAAATGCATAGATAATAATAATAATTATAATTATAATAATAATACACAGAAGAAATACAAATTGAAATGCATCGTCATAAATATTGCATGCCTCAGAGACAATATAGTAGTTGACAAAGATGAAGAAAGACTTTGATAGTTTAAAATGGGAAGCGTACAAAATGCCGTCAGTGAAGAGATTGGAAGTCATCCCCATTATTGTTGGTTCTTTGGGTATTATTAGTATTGAACTTCCAAAGTAGTTGGAGAAGACTGGGATCAGTGTCAAGATAGAACACTTTTAGAAGACTTCACGCCTTGGAATTGCGTCCTAATGAAAATGTGCTGCATCAATCTAGTGGTTGTGAACAGCTGATACTTTGGTTCAATCTTCAACAAAATTTGGTGCGTTTATATTATTATTATTAACTTTAAGAGTTAAACGGATCATTTAGTCAAGTCCAGAAAGTTAGATCTAATAATCCTACACAAAGGGAAGGAAATTTATCAAATGGTCAATAATGTTGTTCCATCAGATCATAGAGAAAAGATTTAAGTGAACAACTAACAAACATTTCGCAAGAGGATTGTCCATGATTGTTAGAATGCTTAGAACAGTTATAAAAAGTAAAAACAATTGGAGTTCTGAGGAAGAATCGAGCGCATCCAGGCAACAGCAATGTTGAAAACAGCTGAAATACTGTGGGGGGTTCTGGGGTATTTTTTGCGAGAGTCACCAGATGTGAAGATGCAAGTTTAATAATAATAACAATAATAAAGTTCTTGAACAGATGAAACAAGGGTGTCAAGACAAATCTTTGCATGGCCATTATCCAGAACGTGCAAATAAAGCCGATGTTAACACTCATCGATGGTTATGAGTATCTGGGTTAAAGGCTGAAACGCAAGGCTTTATTCTTTCAGCACAAGACCAGAGTCTCTTCACTAGAAACTTTCAGGCAAATATTATACATAATATTAATCAGTTATAACGGAAGCCAATAAAAGGGAATTTCAAGTGGATGAAGAAGATCAAGGAAACCATAATGCGCCTACTGCAGTAGCAAAGAACCTAAAAAAGCAAAAGTAAATGCAATGAACCAAATGCTGAAACGATGGCACTATAAACCTCTTAATGGTCAATATTTTCCTCGTGCCAAGCAAGCTGATGTAGATAAACCCCATACCCATCAGTGATTGTGTAGTGCAGGGTTAAAAGCTGAAAACGAAGATTTTTTTCTTGTTGCACAAGACTGATATCAAGCAAACATACTGAAAAATTATGTTAATTCGAAATGCAGATTCTGTGATGAATATGCAGAAACAATTGACCATCTTTTATCAGGCTGCACGGTGTTAGCATCCACCGAATATAAAACTCGGCATGACAGGGTGGGCCAATATCAGCACTGGAAAACCTGGAACTTGTACGGGAAGGAAACTAAGAAATTGATATGAACACCACTCAGACCTGGTTACAGACATATAGACCTGTGGTAATTTTATGTGACCTTACAATATACACAGGAAGAAAAATCAAAGTTAATCGCCCAGACATAGGTGTCAAAGACCACAAAAACAGAATCTGCTTTCTTATTAACATGGCAGCTCCAACAAACTGGAATGTATTTTGAAGATCTTCAAAAATCTATCAAAATACAAGAATCTTGAAGTGGAAATCTCAAAAACATTGTGGTTGGGCTCCTGATTTGATTATAAAAGGTTACGATAAACTTATTGAAGGGATCCCATGTATCCCATGCCCTAAAGAAATACAAGAAAAAATTTCTCATAAGTACAGCTCACACATTACGATGGGCTTTCTCTGTAAAATGTGTATAATCTTAGGTTCTTTTATTTTTATCTTTTAAATGTTCAGTGGAAAATGTCATGATGCCATTTCTGACCTTAGGTCTGGTTGGGACCTAGGAAAGAATGAGTATACAACAGAAATAATAGGAAATGTTGATAATAGTAATAAAAATAAAACTAATGAGGAGCGAATGAAAATGTTTAAAAGAAAAATGTCAGTTAAGAAAGACGAAATTGGGACAAGAAATCAAGAAGTCAATAAAAAAAAAGGGGGTGAGCAATGCGATTAACAAATCAAGGAAAAAACAGGTAAATGAGTGAGAGAGAGAGAGAGGTGGGGAGAGATATACGGGAAATAGAAGATGACGTGATCAGAATTTAGTGAAGAAAAAAAGCCAGGTAAGAATCAGAAGCAACTGGAGAAAACAGGGACAGTTCAAAAGAAAGAAATACGAAAGAAAGATGAATAAGAACCGGAAGAAGAAAGTGTGTCAGAACGAAAGAAATAAAATAAAAGAAAGAAAGAAAGAAAGAAAGAAAGAAAGAAAGAAAAAGAAAGAAAGAAAGAAAAATGCAAAAAGGAGAGGTCTATGAGAAAAACAATCAATGATATAAAATAAAGAAGACGGAGAAGAATAAAAGAAAAAAAAATAAACGAGAAGAGTAAGAAGTGTAGGCGCTAAAAAGAAAGGGAAAAGAATTAAGAAAAAAGAAAGTAAAGACAAAGAGGAACGTAGATAGGGAACGATTAAAATAAAGAGAAAGGAAGAAATGGGAGTACGAAAAAGTGAACGAAAATAGACAATGTCGGTGGGGGAATTAAATAGAAGCATAGAAAATAAATTGGAGCGCACACTGAAGTCATTTCGACAATTAAAGTGACAAGTCGGTAGACAGGAAGTGGGATTGATGGGAAGGGTATGTTGATAATAAGCACTTGGCAAGATTTGTTAATATTGAATTAAAGAGAAGGAGGAGGCAAACATGAAGGACAAGGTAAAAATTAAAATGCAAATGGGAAAGACAGCGACAGAGAAAGGGGGAAAGAAACAAGTCGGTATGATAAAGAGAGCATACAGACTGAGATAGAAAGGAGGACAGGCGATGAAGAAAATTTTAGGGAAAGAGTGAGTGGGTGAGAGAGAGAGATACAATTGAGATCACTTGAGCGAAGAAAAAGAACGAGAGAGAGAGAGAGGAGGGAGTAAATGAGAAGAGAAGGAGAATTGGATTTTAGGGAAATAAAAGAGACAGACAGACAGAAATATAAACTGACAGAAGAATTATTGTGAGAAAATGATAACAGAATTAGAAATTGAACGATAAAAATTGCGAGAGCATGCTGACATTTTCTCAAGCGGCCATTTCTTCAAATCTGACCAAAATATCAGAATTTTTGATCGGGCTGAGAATATATTAGCCTAACTTTGTTTAATGTGAACGAATAAAAACAAACAAGGTATACGACAGAAAAGAAGCTTGATCAAGGAAGCCTAAGGAGAATAGAAAAAAGAATGAGAGAGAGAGAGAGATAGAAAGAAAGAAAGAAGACATTGTAAAAAAGAACCAAAAGTATGCACAGAAAAGGAAAGATATAAAGTGAAAAGAGAAATTGGGAAAGGAAGAATAAAACGGAAGAGAGATTAAAAGAATAAAATAAAAGAGAGTACAGCCAGCCAGTGTTGATTGATTCCTTACGGTCCATAATCCCTTTGGGTGTTATTTAAACACGAAACGTATTTTGGGGATTACAAGAATAATTTCTATTTTTAATTACCGTCTTTTATCTTTTATTGTACCTAATCTGTAAATTAAAATTTATGATTAGTATGTATATATACGAAAAATCTTTGTGCATATCGGGTCATCTGCTGGGGATCTTGAAATAAACCCCACGAGGGTAATTGGATAGTGGGCGTTGTGTAACAACTATTGGTACGGAAAATGGAACCAGTAAAACGAGTTCGAATTTCGGACATGTTTATGCTTACATCGCACTAATATCTTTAGGAACTGCATGCATCCACTTTTCCCTGAGCCCTGTCCCATTGCCAGATATCTCGATAAAAATCGTCTTGTGTGTGTCATGCAACGATAACAGACAGGAAAGAGCATTTGGAGAAAAACATTTGGGTAAAACACTTCTTATAAATACCGCCAGTCATAACTGTAAAGACTTGTTACAACCTTTGTCAACTTCGACAGTGACAAGCACACACACACACACACACACACACACACACACACACACACACACACACACACACACAGAGAGAGAGAGAGAGAGATTACTGCGTTCAGTCAAGAGGGGTGGAAAGCGATATATTTACTGGAGTTGTAGATTCATTACAGTTTATAAGTCTTGTCAACGGGCTACTTACGTTCGAATCTGGTTTCCAAGTTTGTCCGGCTTACTTCTTTCATTTTCGTCGTGGTTGACAAGCGGTAATTTTCTTCTATCTGTCGCACTTTAGATATTACATTGTTTCTCTGGATCGGAACTTCATCTAAATAGTCAAAAGAAAAGAGTTAAGATGACCCCTTCACGATAAAACGCTTTAATTTAATTGAGCTCTTAACACGATTCACAGTCACTCATCAATCTTAATCACACGAACAACCCTGTTCTGTTAGTGACACTTGAATTCATTTTTGATCTTTGACAGTTTCTTTCTTTTTGATTATCAACGCAATTCTATAGTAAAATAATTTGTAAAGCATTTCCGGAGAAAAATGATTGCCCATATTTTCAATATACAATAATATGCAATGCATTTACATCATATATATCTATGTGCACGCGCGCGTGTGTGTGTGTATGATGTAAATGCATTGCTTATGATTGTAATACGCGCACACACACACACACACACACACACACACATATATATATATATATATATATAATATAATATAAAAGGCTCAAACACTAATATTCAATGGTTATAATAATTTATTACATTGGAATCGTAATTATGATCCAATTTATCCGACCTACAAATTCAAATTTAGATGTTCGGGCCTTTTATATTATATTCTTGCTCTGTTCTGGACATTGAGCTCTACCTGAATTCTATCCTCTTGAAATTTATATATATATATATATATATATATATATATATATATTGACCAACTAATATATATATATATATATATATATATATATATATATATATATATATATATTGACCACTATATATCAATATATATATATATATATATATATATATATATATATATATATATATATATATATATATATATATATGATGAGAGTGATCTAATTCTCAGAACGAGAAATCGTTGATCCGATGTTGAATTCCAGTAAAGTAATTTACATTCACTTATGCAGAAATACCTCTAGGAAAAGACTATTTCTCCCAACTTGGGGTTAAATATTAAGACAGGATGGATTCTTTATTCTTGGTTAGCAACCAGTCTAAGAGAAGTACAACTTTGTATTCAAAACTTGTATGAATACCTAGTGGCACATTAATGGCACCAAATACACTGTAAGTTCATGTCGTGTATGGCCGTTCGTATTCACAAAGAAAAAAACGACACGTTTATAGACATAAAATAATTCAAAATTCCTTTTAAAATACCTGTGCTCGTGAATTGTAGGGAGCTTTTACATCTATGATTAGTAAATACAGTTTTAGTCTAATAACAATATCACTTAGCTGCTACAAATTAATACAGGATTTTAAAAGATCTAAAAGTTTGTAAATTATTCTAATTAAAATTTAAAGAAATTAAAACTTATAAATTCCTGAAAAATTCATTATTAGCCGAACTTTATAATGTCTATTATTCATAAAAGCAATTAAAAGCTTTTCTAATTAAATGTCTTTATTTTGTTGCATTTCTATTTTACGATTCAAAGCTGATTTTCCTGTAACTGTGTGTCCTATTTGACCAGAAAGAAAAAAAACTGACGATTTAAATTTTCCTAAAACAAATTTTCCTAAAACAAATTTTCCTAAAACAAATTTTTCCTTATAACAAATATAAACATTAAGCAATACAAAAAAGAATTTCTCGAAATTTCATAAAATGAAATGAGTGTGTGGGGGATGTAAAAAATACCAAGCTTTCCTAAAAAAAAAAATTAAAATCCAACAGTTATCTGATTTTTACAAGAATTTCCAAAAAATGTGTTTTTCACCGAAAAAAATAAAAGCTCACATTTTCAGTACAAATTCATGGTCCCGTGTTAACATCACAAAAACAAGGTTTTTGAAACAAAATTTCCAAGGTTCTAAAAAGGCTAAAAAACTTTTTTGCATAAAATATTCTTTTGATCTCTTCTCTTAATAATAACATAAAGTTTTTGACAATAAAAGTTTGTTTTTGCCTTTTTGACATCATGTATTTTTTTTTTTAGCGAATTTTTGTAGGTGCCTACTAAAAATTATGTTACATTTAGGGAGAGAAAAAATAAATACTTCTTTACTTTGAACAGGATATCATCTTATAAGTATCATTTCTGATATTCCCTTTACCACTATTATTACTACTATTTCATGAAACTAATTAAAATACTCAAAATTATAAACCGAAATACCCAGGGTTTTACTATACACTGATATACGCAGAGGAGTGGGAATTGTGCCACATCTAAGCTTCGTTTAGTAAATCACTACGTGGACGAGAGTTCTCATCTTATGCGTTTATAGTTAATCAGATCTTGTTGAAAGACAGCCAGGATTATAATCACTGAGTAGGGCCGTGTAAAAAACCAAATGCTCTTTTCAGTGTAACGTCTAGCATCATCGTAAAGACCAATTAATGCGGAATAATTAACTGGCACAAGATATCTTCTAGCATGAACAAAAGGAATTAGTATATAGTTTATCCAAATGGATTTAACCAAGGATTTGGTTTGAAATTCTCAGGCGGTTACTAACTACGACAGAAGAAGGCCACATGGTACAGCGATCGAAATGTTAGGATTAGAATAGCTAATATGAAAATACTCGTCTGAGCATATTTGTGTATAATTATGATAATTCCTCATCTAAAAAATTTAGATAAAAATGCAAAGAGCAAATAATTTATAAATTATAACTAGACAACATTAAATCGGCAAATTTCAACAAGTAATATTGTAATATAAAAAAAGATCGTGGAACAGTTATTGAACTTCTGTCTAGTAATTAAGAAAATGATGTATGCTTTCTAACTTTACCTATTCAGGATAGATAAAAAAAATGTTTTTTTTATCATACATTGATTTATTCCAGTTGCTATATTCTTCTTGGTTATTATAATAAAAATTGTAGCAGTTGTATATATTCCAACCTTGTTCATCGTTTTGTGGTAATTGGTAACATTCTAGGAATTTCTGCTCAAACTTTATTTTTTACTTAGCTGTCTATGCTAGAATATTTATCCTATTAATTAATTATTCTTCGTTACTTCTTCTTGATTCATTCTTCCTGGGTAGTGGGGAGGTCTTCTATTCATTCAAATGAACCAAGAACCAAGGACTAAATTACTATTAGATAAATTTCATTAATTTAATTAACAATTATTTTCACTATCAATCTTATGTTGGAATCTTTATGCTTTAAACCCAATGCCCATTCTTTCTTTATAAAATACTTCCATATAGTATTTTATTCTATGCTAGGTCTACTGTGGAGGTTATAAGAGTCTAGCAAGTACGTTAATTCTTTCAATCACCTTATTTTTTTTTCACGTTCTTTATTAAGAAGGTTTTTCTTATTTCAGATTTTCTAACTGCCACCTGCAATGTGTTTGTAGCGACCCACACTATGCATCTTAAGACACTGGCCAGCAAGGATGTTTCAATACACAACCACATTGACAAAAGCCTCAAAATTATCGCCCTGTGTATGCCGATAAACTACATTCTTCAACAAGGCCTCTGATCGGGAGGTTTGAGGAATGTGGAACCACCACTTAATTACTGTTGGCCCCAGGCCCACCCTGACCCCAGGCCCACCCTGGCCCTAAGCCCACCCTGACCCGGCGTGGTAGCACTTGTTAGGGTCCCAGCTATGGACAAATAGTGAACCCTCAAACTAGGGTCAAAACATTATGAAAGTATAAGAATACAATTTTGTTGTAAGAAAACCGGCAATACATTTTCAGAGTAAAAAATTGCCATCAATACATTTTTGGAAAAGGAAGAGAAAAATTACCAGCAATACATTTTTGAAAAAAAATTAATAAAGAAAATTAAATTTCGGCATTAAATGACCCATATGGAGTTGATATGCCGTTAAACAAACTAAACCAAACCAAACTGCAAAATTATGGCGTGTACTCAGGTTGCATAACTAGATTACGTGAGCTGGCATCATTCAACCACATGTATCACCGATGTCCCTTTTAAACATATAATATATATACTTATTTTTGACAAACTGCATTGATGAATGATTTACACGAGTGAAGTATTTATTCCGACGGATAGAATATTATTGTAATAGATAATATTTTTAAGTAGTGAATATTTTCCATATCTGCTGTTAAGAGTCACTTTTACTCGTTCTCATCGTGCATGTTTTTTTTTTAACTCTATGTAACTGTTATTAAGTCGATTCCCAGATTTTGGCTAAACATTTTTAACTCAAATGTAAGTAAATATTTTTAACTCGACTTTTATATGAGTACATATGGTAGTTATAAAAGTATATAATCATGTACGTTTTGTTCAAATAGAAAGAACTGCATCTAAAAAATGTTTATCGTTTCCATATGTGCATGCTTAAGGGCGACTCAATTCTACTCTGAATATAAGGACTTAGTAAATTTCACAAATCCAGATAAATCTCCAGAGTAGTCATATTAAGACATATAACAAAAAAAAAAAATTAGAGTTATTTCCCTTTTCCTTATTCCTTATAGCAGGGGTGACCAAACTTTTGATTCGATGCGCCAATATTTTGTACGATTAATTTAAATGCACCACACAAACATTCACTTCTTTCAGTACGTGTTGTAATATGGACATATTTTAAAGTTATAATAAAATCTATTTATTTGAAAAATATATGCTTATGACCAGGGGCGTATCCTTTTAGCACTTTCGCAAAGGACGCGCAATAAATATAAAATCACTGAAATGAATGAGTAGAAGTGGATGCGCCACTTGTAAGCATCCAATGCGCCACTTATGGCGCATGCGCCACAGGTTGGCTATCCTTGCCTTATATCGTTATTTTAGTTTTGGGGTAATTTTAATTTAGGGGTTGAAAATCTGTACCTAAAACGGCACTAACTCATTGCTTAAAGATGAACTGGGACATATACCATGTTCACTTAAAAGACGAACAGACGCATTTTTTGACCGTGTGATGTATTTTTACATTTATTGGTAAGCAAAAAGACTTAATGCTCACAGACCAAATGCTGTGTGACAATATTTAAAAATATCTATATTTAATATACTTGTTCGTATCTACCTACTTATATTTGGTATACTCTTCTTCTAAGGATGTGAGTGATCATGACTCTCCACAAATTTATTTCTTTATTCAAACATATAATTACATAATCAAGTTTTGTCTGATGATCAGCGACTAAATTGTTTACCCATTCTAGTTCATTGTTGATAAGGTGGGTTGTTAGACGTTCATCAGGAAAGGAAAAAATGTGACCTATCAAATGGCGGATGAACTCCAAGTGTCAACGGTCAACTACAGATAGTGTCTCAATAAAAGCACTGTGCATAAGGTAATGGAATAATTAAGGTAATACAAAGTTGCACTTCCTACAGTTTCTTATAGCAACCAAGAAGAGGATACGGCGTGGTATCTCTGGTGATGTTTGTAAAAGAGAAACTTAATTAAGAATGTGGAAGCTAAAAATATACAATCTCTTAAACCAGGTTTCCTTACACACCGTACGTATTCTACAGACTGCTTCTGCCATTTTGTTTAGATGAGCACAGGAGAGACTTTTTGGGTCGATATGATGATTTTCATTTATGACTACTGCAGGTGAACTTTTCGAAAGTTTATCTGGCAGTAAATAATGCATTTAGGTTTCACGTTGCTGAGGATACTGACAAGGTGTTGCCATTCGAAGAGTTTATCTTTGTTTAAAGAAGATAAAAAGAGGGCATGAGTTGTTTTGTTACCTAATCTATTACAGGGAAAATGTATCTTTTCATCAAGACGATTACATTCCACACACGTCCACACATTCATTTCTCTCTCTCTCTCTCTCTCTCTCTCTCTCTCTCTCTATCTCTCTCTATATATATATATATATATATATATATATATATAGGGAAATATCTGTGTTTAAAAGCACTATTCGGGCTATATATATATATATATATATATATATATATATATATATATACTCTAGGCCAGACATTTGGTGTCGCCCTCTGAATCTAATAATTAATAACCCTCTTTTATATATATATATATATATATATATATATATAAATAAAAGTGAACATTGAAGTCAACACCCAGAAGCGACAGTCTGTTTCAGGCTCAACCCAATCGTCAGGTGTTGTACATTGTAATTTTTTGCTGGACTTTTTTTTTCAGGTCAGTGATATATTGTGGATAGGCTATTGCATTATTCTAACGGTTATTTTGGTGGTCGTGGTTTGTTAATTTTTTATTATTTACTTACGATTATTTATTAATTTGTTTATTATTTACGAACAAGAATAAATTAAAATAAATAAAACGACACTACTCTTTCCCAAGAACTCATAGCAATTCTCCAATAATAAAGAAAAAGAATCTGTGGAGATACATGATCACTGACGTTTTGAAGAGACATTTCAATAAAAGAAAATCAAAATGGGATTAAGTATTTATTAATCTGTTATTTCTTTCTTTATTGTTTCATTACTTATTGATTTATTAAATATCTCTTCTTTTTATTTCGGCAAAGTTCAATCTTATCGCCTCATCATCATTCTGAAATGCTCATGGTCAAGCATTGTCTTGCAGAAAATCTCAGTTGTGAGAAAATTTGGAAGATTTAACCATGTTGTGAAAGCGATACTCTGCTAACATAGTATCAATATTTTATATTAGTATCAAAGCTAGCTAAGATAAGGCGGAAAACGAACTACTGACATCCTCGCCAACGAATAGTGTAGACAGTTGACTAAAAATGATGAAAAATATAAAGTAAAATCATACTTAATTTGTAAGTCGAGTATGAATTTTTTTCTCTCCAGCAGATATCATCACAGTCTGGGATTACAGAATCCAGAGGATTTATCTCATCACTTTCTTTACTCGCCCTTGAATTACTGGAATTCCTACTCACGGTTTCGTCTTCGGACAGTGATGATTTCATTATAAAATTATCACCATCATATTCCAGAGACACTGAAGAAATATATGAGAATTTGTCATCGTCGTCATGCATCGGACTGCTCGTGCGATGAAAAGAAAGCAGATCTGCTTCAAGAATAACTTCTGGCTTCATAAAATTTTCTGTAAAAGACTCGAAGTTGTTGCTTTCCGGCACGATAATAATTTCCGGCCTGGTAACGTTTTCTGGTTTTATGATGATGTTTGGTATATTTTTGGACACCGTTTCGTTAACGGATTCTGGTTTGGAGTGTTCAAGAAGTTCTATTAATTCAGGTTCGATGTTTCCTGCTTCGGTATCGATTTTTACTTCAGGAATGCAAACTGGTTCAGTAATAAATTCCTGATGGTCTTGTGGTTCCGGTTTCGTTATTATTTCATTTTCATTTTTTGATTCAGATTTCGACTTTTCATCACACAGACTCATTTTGCTGTTCTTGTTCTTTCTCGGTGGCTTAGTTTTTAACTTTTTCTGATCGACTGGGTTTTGAAATTCCTCATCTTCTAATGGATCAGGTTTAGGCGTATCCTCTGCAGGCTGGTGGACGATGGCCGTCGTTTCTACTTCAACCATTGAAGATTGAGAACTTGCATTATCCTGAGAATTTGTGGACGGTTGTTTAGGCTTCAATGCTGCTTCGGTTCTTCTACTCAAAATCTGGTTAAGTTTTTCTAGATTTGGTTTACCGGTTCTGGGTGGCGGCATTGGCGTTACTTCAGAAAAGTTCACTTTCTGTGTGTCCAACAGATTAATTTCGGACTTCACTTTAATTTCTGGGGCCTGGTAACTGGTCTGTATCGATGACGGAGTACTGCATAGTGAGTTCAGCAAGGAAGATTCATCACTACATAAAGGGTTGTAAATAAAGGATGTGTCTGTATAAAGTTGATCTTCATTCGAGGGACCGGATTTTTTGTAGCTGTGAATCGTCCCGGGAGAACAGGAACCGATTGGATCAACACGACCATTCGAATACGGGTAGTTCTTTCCTATTGTTCCACAGAGATTTGTGTCATGCAGGAAACTTCCATCTGTGAACAAAGAAAATACAAATATGAACAGCACCAGCAACGGTGGTAATAAACGAAAGAACGTAAAAATAGTCGTGCCTATAATGTTTGTTGCACATAGAATCACGAAAAAAAATCTACAGGTAAGGTTAAATAGATTAAACATTCGAGAAAGAATTGCAACTCTGCAGGTCAGGTCACGAGGTTGCTGGGATCTGCTAGAATAATGAAGCGGTGCTGGAGATTTGAGGAAAATTTCTATCACCCAATATCCAGCGGTAGCCAGTAGATACCTGGCGTGAACATGCAAATGCATGCTACTATTACTACTAATGTTACCAAAAATAATTATAAACTTGGACATTTAGATTCAAACTGACCTGTAAGCGGGGCCTAGAATACACAAATAGCATCCCTGCAAAAGAGTAAAAGACTCCAAAAGAAGCCACCTACCAAGTAAATGTTCACAAACTTAAATACAAACAATCTGTCTTTACGTAGCCCTGAAGCAAATACTTATAAATACTTGTTTAAATGACCAATATTGACTTATTCTCGAACCAATAAAATGTTTATAGACTCAAATATAAATGGTTAATATTTATCTTTCCATGAACGAAGTAAATGCCCATTGCTGAACCAAGTAAATGCTTATAAATATAAATTTAATAATAATAATAATAATAATAATAATAAACCTGATTTCAGCATAGGATAATATGGAAAGTTATCCAACCAACTGAAACTGATCGTCCTATATAAGTCAGAAAATCACATGTAGATGTCACTGACAAGTGGAAGAAAATTGGTTATATAGGGGATTTCATTGTTCCAACAAACGATGGAGTAAAATTGAAAGTGAATAGCTTTGAAAATATCTTTACCAGAGAACTTGAAACATTACGTGAATATAAGCGTGAGAGTGTGCTGGAGCCCTTGGAGCAGTCCTAAATAACCGAACAGAAGAATAAGAAAAGATCTGCGAACAATCAAGATTATTCAAACGACAAAAATAAGAACTAAGAACAGCGAGAATAGGAGGAGAGTGCTGGAGTTTTGAGGAACTTTCTTTAACTAAATCCCTAGTGATAAACACAAGACATCTGGTTTGAATATGCAAATGCACGAAAGAAGAAGAACAACAATAATCCACATATATAAATGAAATGCGCGTACATCTATCTATCTATCTATCTATCTATCTATCTATCTATCTATCTATCAACAATAACAAAGACTGTATTTCGCCAAAAGTCTGTTGACCAGAGTAAGATAACTTATTTAAGACAAGCAATCTTTGTAATTATAGTGCTCAATATCAAGAGATAGAGCATTAATAATAACAATAAATAAATGAAATTTGTTATCTTTCGAGTGCCTGTATTCTGAGTTTTTGTTGAATCTCTTTCTTTTTAAGAAAGTGACGGTGAAGTCGTTTGAAGGGTGGATAGATTCCACGAAAGTTCAGAGTACAGAAATTCAAAAGATAAATGAACATTATATATATATATATATATATATATATATATATATATATATATATATATAGTGTGAGTGTATACATTTTACGTCAACAGAAAAGTTCACTACTTAGTGATTGGCAAATTACATGTTTTTGTTGTGGACTCTTCTGGTGACGTAGAAATTATACTTTTGTAGAAATCATAATTATTCAATAATTAAATGAATATAATTTGTCTACCTTTTGTTAAC
This sequence comes from Acanthosepion pharaonis, assembly GCA_903632075.3. Classification (NCBI taxonomy): domain Eukaryota; kingdom Metazoa; phylum Mollusca; class Cephalopoda; order Sepiida; family Sepiidae; genus Acanthosepion; species Acanthosepion pharaonis. The sequence goes on from CAHIKZ030000479.1 coordinate 1,565,784, forward strand.
ATCGTCTTGAGAAGATTTCAAATTCTGATCATCAATTCTTTGGTTAGATGAAGCAAAAATTGAGCTTCTTGTGTACTTTGCTGCTGCTTTTGTTTGGCGAAAAAGCGATGAAACTTGCAATCCAAAGAACACAGTCCCAAGCATGCTGGTGGCATCACTATTATACAGAATTTTTCAGCCAGTGAAACTGGTAGCCTGGTTAAAGTGGATGGGATCATGAAGAAAGAAGATCATATTCAGATTTTGGACCAAAATATCAAACAGTCTAGCGGAAAATTTTGGCTGGAGCATCAGTGGACCTTCCAAGAAGACAGTGACCCAAAACACGTCAAACTTTGCGAAGACATGGCTCATGGACAAGAATGTCAATGCTTTAGAGTGAAAAAGCCAGAACCCAGACATTAAACCAATTTAGAATTTTCGGAGAGAGCTGAAAACACGAGTAATTTACTCGTGAGATTTGACATGGATATCGTCGTGAAAAGGTGTGTTCATAATACATATTGAGTAATTGTCAGAATCTGATGATGAGGTATTGGAACTGATTACAGGCTGTGGCATTTGATAAAGCCTTTATAATAGATTATTAAGACATGGATATGACTAATTTTGAACATACCTTTTGTGATCTAATTGCAAATAATACTAAAATGAAATACGGTAAACTCCACATTCCTCATTCTATATCTCTTCTTTATATATAATTTGGATAAGAAAAAAAGCATTTCTTTAGTGAAAATATGTTTAAAATATAACAAATTCTGAAAAGGTATTAATACTATCAAGATTAACTGTTTATGTGTGTATATATGACGTAGAAATCAAAACTTCTACGATCTTAAAGAACAGAAAAATATGATAGAAAATAGATTTTATTTTCTGGTGGCGTGATATCAACAAATATTAAACACGCACACATACACACACACGCGTGTGCACACACACAAGAATAGGTTACTGCAAAAGCTTCCAGCGAAAAATTGTTTTTTCACTATTTTATTCTGTTTGTGGTTTTCAAAAATCCCTGAATAGGTTTATGCATATCTAATATACGATATATACTGACAAATACTCGGCTCAAACAAGAAGTAATATCTCTAAAAATCTAATGTTTGATTACTTGATCAGATTTCGGCAAGTGAGTTAGGTCAATAAATTTTAATTTTAATTGTCACCCTCTCTTTCTCTCGCTTTCTCTTCCTCTCTCTCTCTCTATATATATATATTATCGATTTAAACGTTATTTTTTTAGTAATACTCGTATTTGAGTAGACACCCCATTTATTTATTAAACAATATTTATTTATTTTCGCCTACCGGCCTGAATGTTTGTGAAATTTTATTAAAGAAAAATACGCGCTCTCCGGTCGAATTTTCTTTAATAAAATTTCTCGAACATTAAGGCCAGTAGGCGAAAATATATAAATACATTGTTTAATAAATAAACGGAACGTCTACTCAAATACGAGTACCCACCAAAAATGTTGCTTAAAGTGACAAAAATCTGTCGGATTAATAAAAATCAATTACTTCTTTAGAATATATATATATATATATATATATATATATATATATATATATATATTACACACGCGCATGAAGGAGACTACCACCATTAGTTGTTGCAGAGTTCACACTGCTTATATTTACATACAGTTTACGGATATTGAGTATTTTTATACTATAAATATGGTATACCTTTAAACTATATTTTATCACACACGCAAACACACACACACACGCATATATATATATATATATTTACTTTCCCTGACGATCCGTTTAGGTGAAACCTAGGTAGGTTTGTCTGGCTCACTAGATCTATCTATCTATCTATCTATCTATCTATCTATCTATCTATCTATCTATCTATCTATATTAATACTTAAATACATACATGCATATGCATATATATATATATATATTTATTTATATATTTACAGGAACTTGGACGTAGTGTACTGGTTCGCAAACTTGTCTCGTTAGATCAGTTGCGATTGAATAGTGAGTTCGATCTTCACTGGGTGACTCATACTTTCGGTCTTGTGCCACATCTAAGCTACACTTAGAAAACCACTATATATATATATATATATATATATATATATATATACGGTGGTTTTATATATATGATAATAATTATATATATATATATATATATATATATACGATAGTGTCTGTATTCTCTGTTCCATTTTCTTGTTGGTAACTGCTGCGCCACTCGTCACCTCCGGCGATTTACTGTCTTCACGTTTTCTTCATTGGATCTTTTATGTAAATGGCTTTCACTCGCAAACAGGCACTTCTTTTCTATATTGTTGCTCATAACAGAAATGCCCGTGTGACGAATACTAAAGACGATGGCAATAGAATCAATGAACATTTACCTGGATATTGACTTACCTTTTGATTTTATGCTTGTGGCTCGATTTTGAGTCGTATTTATATAAATCGGAAACTGTCCCGAGTACTGTGAAAAAATAGAACAAAAGATATTTTAATTAACAGATACTTTTAAAAGACAAAATTAAAGAAGGATTGATAATAAGGGAAGAAGAAAAAATATTAATATAGAGTAGAAGGGATAATGGCGTACATTATTTCAGGCGTCAGGTAAAATGTTTTAAGAATTGTATTGCACAACAGTGAAGAATGTTACAATTTGTTATGGATGAGGTTGCTGTTGGTCACCAGTTTGTAGTGTGAGGAGTTACTATTTGTTATGGTTGATTAGGATGGAGACATTCAGAGTAAAACTAATTCAACATATTCAAAAGAAATGAATTTCAACACGTGGGTGATTTTTATCTACATCTTACTTATTATAAAATACAGATTGTGTGTGTGTGTCTGTACGTTTATATATTGGATCGGATTTCCTACATTTTTCAACCGATTTCAACAAAACTTCACAGGACTACGTAAAATTACCTCGCGGTGGTTCTGACAGCGCCCCAAATTTGAAAAACACAATTGTTTTTGCACGAAATCAATTTGAAAACACGATTAAGATGCATCACGAGAATGAAAGGGGGACAACTCATATCGAGTTATACTTATTATGTGTGTGTGTTCGTTTATATATGGGATCGGATTTCCTACATTTTTCAACCGGTTTCAACAAAACTTCACTTTTTTTTGGCAGGTAGTGTTTCTTATTGTCTTGCACGCCTTTTTCTTTATTTTTACATTCAGAATGCTTTAAAAATTCCATTTACAAGACAATTGTTTATAATAAAATTCTATTCAATCGGTAGACTCATAACGATTGAAAACAATGTTTTTGTTTGAGTTTGGGTTTGGCCAATTCGTAAAAAAAAACAAAACAAAACAAAAAAAAAAACTAATTAAGGCATGCGTGTCCGTCAACCTTAAACAATAATCTTTGTCAATTTTATTTTTCAGTCTTTATGATGGTCGATACTTGATCTGTCTCTTACTGTTACATCCCCGGGCAACGCCGGGCTCTACTGCTAGTATTCTTATATAAAGAATAACAATTCAAGAATAGAGAAAATATACTTGTGTGTACATTGATAACTGGGAAATGGAGAAAAATATTTATAGGCTTTGCTGTTAGAAAATATGTGTGTGGTGGGGGAGGATGCGTGACGTGGCAAGTCTAAATTGAGAAAACAACCTGTTGGAGGTAAAATCTCCGGCGGAGAGAAGTCCTGTGGTTTTTGTTACTAGATCCAGGAAAAAAAAAAAACACGTTGAAAGGATTATTTCCGTTCTATTATAGGCTTCTTGACAGACAAAGTGGGGTAATAAGACAGCAAATCAGGAAAACTGAAAATAATAATAACCATCGTAAAAAGCTAAAGCAGCGAGCATATTGAAAAGAGTGCTGGAGTATTTAGAAAGCTTGCTGTCACTTGAAGCTCTTGTACATGACACTATTTTATATTGATCTGAACACTCTCTGGCTACAAATAATAATAATAATTAAGGTGAAGTGTCAGTTCATGATGTTTGAGTAGTCTGTCAGTAAACGTGCGCGCAAAGGGGATATGAAAGAAGTAAACGGAACAAAATAAACAAATATATAAAATAAACGCTGTTAAATAAATCGAACGTGGATTTTCGACTAACCCGTACAACGAAGTCCATTGTATCTTCATACGCCATATGTCGACACGCCACCCGGTACGGAACATCACTCAGGCTGACCCCATTTACAGATAGAATTTGGTCTCCGACCCTCAGTCCGCATCTCTCGGCAAGGCCTCCTCTCTCTATTCTAAATATAAAGTGATGACAATAGAAATCATTAATACAGAAGAATAATATTGAGGACCAAAGACAGGAAATGGAAGAGGTGTTGTGGGGTGGTGCGTGTTTAAAGCGGTTTGGGGAAAATTGCACTTTAAATAAAGATAAAGGTAACAATTGTATAGTCAGAATAGTTGAATGTATGAAAGGAATGAATGCATCAACGATTGTTTTGTATAGATATTTATTATTATTATTTATTTAGAATATTGATCATTCTTTATCACAGTCTCGGTCTCTGTGAACACACACACACACACACACATTCTCTCTCTCTCTCTCTCTCTCTCTATATATATATATATATATATATATATATATATAAATCTAAACGTAATTTTGGTAGATACTCATATTTGAATAGAGGCTCCATTTATTAATATTTTTTAAACGGAGAGCGCGTATCTTACTTTATTAAGATTTCTCGAATATTCAGGCCGGTAGGCGCAAAGAAATAAATATGCTGTTTCATGAATAAATGGAGCGTCTACTGGAATATGAGTATCCACTAAAAATAACGTTTAAAGTGATAAAAATCTGTCGGATTGATGAATAAAATCCATATATATATATATATATATATATATAGATAGATAGATAGATAGATAGATAGATAGATATAGATAGATAGATAGATAGAAGATAGATATCCATATATATATATATATATATATATTGAACAATAAGAAAATAAAAAAATGAAAATCTTTAGACACACTGGGTTGTAGATTAATATTCTTTCGTTTTTTTTTATTATTATTCCATTTAGATTCCTCGACTAGTTTCGACCGAAATGGCCATCATCGGGAGGAGAAATATTTCTGCTTGTTGGTAGCAGTAAACTACAGAAATTAATGTCTTTTGCTGGAGAAAATGAACTTTTGTCTGTAGTTTTCATTTGTTTTTTTATTTTTTTACTTTTTTTATCTTTTTAACATGAATCTTTTAACATTCCTTGTGTTGGTCAAACAGTCTCTTTTAACTTGTTATTTGAGATAAGAGCTGGATAGATACATGTTACTTTGAATTCTCTGGTCAGTTTGACAGTTTTATTGGACCTGGTGAGGGGATGTGTCTCTGTTTAGTGTTTGTGTGTGTGTGTTATTTGGTTCTCAGGGAGTGAGTGAGTATGATATGTGTAAGCGTGTGTATTGCAGTAGGTGTGTGTTATCATTTGGCTCATTAGGGAGTGAGTGAGTATGATGTGTGTAAGTGTGTATATTCGTGTGGGTGAGTGCATAAGTGTGAGGCCTCCACACCTCCGTAAGCATGTCTGTCTTGTGTGGGTGAGAAATGTGGGTAGGTTTTGATTTGTTGAGTTATATATTGTTACTATCTATATATTGTTAAATTTATGATTTAGCCCGGTTGGGTATTTTGTTTTTAGACGTTGTATCCACTTATTTTCATGGGACTCTAAAATCTTTCTAATGTTATCTGCTCTGAACTTTTCTATTCTCTCAATTATAGTGAATTTGGCATGGGTTTTGAAATCATGTTTTTCCAGGCGGAAATGTTGTTCTATATATATATATATATAGATTTAGATAGATAGATAGATAGATAGATAGATAGATAGATAGATAGATAGATAGATAGATAGATAGATAGAAGTTAACTCATGACCGAGTAAAACCCCAGGACTCCGAAACGAACATTTCAAGGAGGATTTTCCATGTCGTTGATGACGTCTTAAATGGCTGATAAGAGCCGTAAATGACATGCAAACAATTCCACAAGGTGTACAGGCAAATGTTCTGGCAACAGTCTGATTATTTGAATGTTTATGCCGCCCAGTTACATACTTTGTTACAAATACTGCACGGAAAGTCTTGCTGGCTATCATATTGGTAGTGGGTGTTTCTGTGCCGACGTTGGTGGCTGAGGAAGCCTGCCCTCGAGAAACAGACACGGACACATTCATCATACGCACGCGAGGGACTCCTTTGTAACTCTCTTTCTCTCTCTCTCTCTGAGAGTTGACATCTTCCATATATCTAACAGCTAGTTTCAGCTCCACGTAAGCAACTCTGTTGTTCTCAAATTCTTCAACAGCAATCAGATTTCTCCATGCCTACCTGTCTGACGCAAGGTGTTCCCAGGTGTTATACGTTACATGTATGTATGGGTTGATCAATAAGCGCGTAGTCTAACACATATTTTATCTATCAGTTTAATTTTTATATGACATTTTCACGTTTTATCTATACGATTAATATCCATCGATGGATTAAGTGCATTGACAAATGAGGAGATTATTGTGTAAAATAAATATGTATGGTGCAAACAATTTTTTAACATAAAGCAACGGACGTTTTAATGCGCGTGCGCACACACACAAATATATATATATATTTTATAACAAATGTATATTTTATAATAATTTTATATATGGCAGTAGGTGTTTTATTATTGTTGTAATTATTATTATTGTTGTTATTATTATATCGGTCGTTGTACTCTGCTGCCTTCTTCAGATGTCTGTCGTAGTTAGTAACATTTTGGGAATTTTTAATTGAAGCCTCCGCTCAATCCAACTGGATTAAATATTTCTCATTCTACTATACTAGAAGTAATCTCGTATCAGTTAATGCTATCTAGTTCGTTCATTCATGTGAAATAATTTATCACTTTCACGAAAGCAGGATAAGTGAATGTTTTACATTACTCAAAACAACAAACACCTGAGGACGATCGGAATGTATAACAACCTATATATATATATATATATATATATATATATATATATATATATATATATATATATATATATGCATGTTAGAGGGATGTAGAATAGTATCCGAAACAAAAGTGGATGTAATGGGAAAGCTTTTTAATGACGCGTTTCGCCGACGTTTGTCAAGTTGGGATTCTTCAGGTTAGAATGAAATGTGTACGCGGGATGGTGGTTTTTAAATACTCCAAGTCTTTCTGTAGTTACTGGACACCGAGAAATGAGCTTTAATTATAAAACTGAAATCATTTAAATATTAAAAAGAATTACGGCCACTGTTCACTTGCACGTACATAATAACCTTCTGAGCATGAATCAGCTAATTTGACAAGAATTTTTACGGTGATTTTTTTTTAGATTGACTTATAAATAAGTTGCGTTTTTGTTTATCATCTTTGTTCATCAGACACCTCTTTAATACTTTTTGATTAAAATTCCACAGGTGTTGACGTGAAAAAGTTTTTGACGAATTCTTCAGTCTGGCTTTTATTAGAGAATTTTTTCCACCTCAAAGCGTTTTGCAGCGATCGAAATAATCAATTGGTGAAATGTTACATGAATATGGTGGATTGTATAGAACAAACCAACAATTTTCAATTTTTTCCTGTGTCATTCTTGCTGTATGCAGCCTTGTGTTGTCATGCAAGAGAACAACAAATTTCCATATAAAACTAGGGTATGAACTCCAATTTTATTCTTAAGGACCACGCATTAGTTAGGATAATATATTCGTTATTCCAATTAGATACCACTAACGGAAATTAATAGAACTTTTGAACACACACATTATAGATAGGAACACACACACACACACACACACAAACACACATATATATATATATATATATATACAGAGAGAGAGAGAGAGAAAGAGAGAGAGAGAGAGAGAAAGATGTGTCTGTGTGCGTGTGTGCAAATTATATATATTAGACTAATAATAAGAAATAACAAAATGGAAAGCATCACATGTTTCGCTCTTTGTTCTTTGAAAGGACTTCTTCAGTCTGAAGCTGTGTTCTAACATTTCTTGATACTCGAGCGCTGTAAGTAGATAGCGTAGCCTACAATCAGTAAAGCACCTCTGAACCATAACTTTTCCACGAACAAAACTTGCAAGCAACCCTTTTTGTTGGTTCTCGTTGTAGTCCTTCGAAAGGATTTCTTCAGTCTGAAGAAGTCATTTAAAGGACGAAACGCTTAACACGTTCTTTTCGATATTTTCCTTCAGTTATATATATATATATATATATATATATATATATATATAGATAGATAGATAGATAGATAGAAAGAGAGAGAGAGAAGAGAGAGAAAGAGAGAATCATTGCCTATGAATTAGGGTTAGATGTTAGACTACCCATTTTTTCTCTCTCTCTCTCTCTCTCTCTCTATATATATATATATATATATATATATATATATATATTATATATATATATATATATATGAGAAAATATAGTTTTTAGGTATGGTATATTTATGGATGAAAGTGCACAATATCATGGTAGAGCCTATCGAAATATAAATATATACATATGAAAGTGGACCCTGAGGTAAACACCAAGCATCAATAATCTCTTTCATGCTTGAACGCAATCTTCAATCCTGAAGATTGTGTTCTAACATGAAACAGACTGTCGCTGCTTGGTGTTGACCGCATACGCTCTATCCCTGATATTGAACGTTTTTACTCATAAGTATAGTACACTTTAAAGCTATATTTTTATCATATGAAATATATATATATATATATATATATATATATATATATATATATATATATATATATATATATATATATATATATTTATATATATATATATATATATATATATATATATATATATATAAATATATATATATATATATATATATATATATATATATATATAGTCATCCACAGACAGACTGTTTTGCTGTATCACAGCTCCTCAGTGTGTCTATATTCACGAATGAAGTAAAAAATCTCTCTCTCTATTTATATTTGTCTAATAAAAATAAGCAAAACTCTCTTACTTTGAAATATAAATGCCGCAGCTAAATTCTCTTCCTCCCCTGATATTGAGTCCCATTCTACCAGTGGTTGAATCTTTCATCTTCATCCGAGTATGTCGCAAATGCGACGGCCATTTTGGCTTGTGTTTTCGATGGAATGTCATGTCAGCAATATCATACCTAATATAAAAAAAACAACGGTCAAAGCATTTCTCATACAGAATGATTGGAAATCAGTGCGGTCAAGTCAATTTCAATCGGACTCATTTCTATTCAGTTTGGTAGCTGCATACCCATTAGTCTGTTCAACTCAAAGTAAGATTAAACTAAACTTAATTAAATTAAGCTGAAAGGTGATACCGAAATCCGAAGGCGAATTGGAATATCAAAAGATACTTTCCAAAAGTTAAACAAAGTAATAACAAACAAAAAAATAATGACAAAAAAGTAAAGAGTTCTGAACAGCTGTGTAATCTGAATCCTCCTATATGGCAGTGAATGCTAAATAATTTTCTGACAGATGAAGAAGACACTTCAGGCAACAGTGATGTGGTTCTACAAAAGGATGCTGAGAATACCATGGAAAGAACACGTGATCCCAAAAAACTTTTAGAGGAACATAAAAATAAAAGGGAAAATTATAGTTAAAATCCTTTTAGGACATATAATGAGGAAAGGGGACTTGAAAAATTTGACCCGCACCGGACACATTAAAGGAATAGGAACGGTGGAAAATTGTGAGTAAGCTACTTAACAGGCTTGTGTAAATGGATAGCAGAACAGAGAATCGGAAGGGTATACAAGCATTGCTAAGAACTACAAAGGATATGAAGTTGCGGAGAGCCAGGATCACCTATTTACTACATGGAAATGATAGATAATGTGACAGGGCAGTAGCCCTGACTGTATCATAATAATGCATGATATGTCGCTTAGTGATCTGAGGTATTGAGAGAATTAAGAATTCTAAATGAAGGAGAAAAATACAAAAGTGGATAGAAAATATAAAAGTTTCGTTGATCAGATTGGACCTTGATGGAAGAAGTTTCGATTTAGAAATATCAACCACAACCTAGAAAATGTTTATGAGGAAAGCCTCGGGAGGATTTGAACCCAAAATAAACCTAGTCAGATTTTGCAAATTCAGTACGACTGAATGTCCCTTACCACACTTGCAAAATCTTGCCGAGTTTGGAAACTGTTTATTTAACAGTCTATTCTCCAAGTTACACAGATTCTTACCAACATCCAAAAGTTGATACGAGGTACTTTTAGAATGGTCATGTGATGTCCTAACAAACAGGGTTTTTATAATAATATAATATCCATCAATGTCATTTACCCGGACAAATGGCTATGAGGGCTGCAGTCGCTTGGCCTGTTCACGTCACAGTTTTTCGTTACGTCCAGAGCGACTCCACCATCTCTCTCTCCCCCAATTTTCAGGAACCTCCGACACACGGACACGTACTTCTACTCTTGCTGTTAACAATCTCAATGCCTCAAGAAAATTAATAGAAATCAATCAGAATCAACCGTTGGCAATGTTGATGTTACTAAACTGTTGATAGTTTTCACAACAGCGTTTATTTCTTCTATCCATAATTTTTCTGCTTTTCGAGAAAGTCTACAGATCAAGAAAACCAAGGCCTGCTAGGGTGAATAGAAGAATTATACGATAATCTCATCCTGGCATGTAAACAAGGTTGAATAATTAGACAATCGCATCCGGTAACCAGGGACAATAGTAAACTGACGAAAACACCCACTTGATAACTCCTTTGCTGTGTTAGATTTGGTGCCAGTGACTAAAAAAGGTGTACATTTGGCACCGCGACCAATCGAAGGTGTACAATAGAAGAAGAAAATTTATAAATTTTCTGGAAGCAAATCAACATTTTTCATAAATATTGGATAATTTAATCAAGGCGACATGCTGTTTTCTCATGCCACTTCTGCTTGGCTTAAGGCCCTGGTGTATAAGTGATTAATAATTGAATAGTCGTCGGTAGTACTTGATTTGGTAAATCGAGCTATGTCACTGTGAGTAACACATACGAGAAAAACAGTTTTCAAGCCCAAGTAACCAGATATGATTTGTTCCAGTACAAATCGGATAAACATACATTCACGGGAAACAAACGGTGTTATACCCACACTGAGATCAGTTCCTTATAACCTATATATAACAACTGGCGACGAAAAGAAACAAAGGATACATATATAAGAAAGAAATACATATCTATAACTTACCAGGAAACATCCTGAATTAAGCACGAACTGTCAATGGTTAATTTTTGCGGATTAAACATAAGCCTTTGGAAAAGGATGTCCACTCCTGCTCTCTGTTGCCTCTGCATGACCACAACATTGAGAAGCTGGTCAGCGGTCATCTGCCAGTTGTGTACAGAGATATCGTTGACCGCTACAAATTCATCACCAATCTCCAAACCTGACCATTCTGATGAAAAAATAATTAAATATATTATTCACGCATTTTAATCTGTGATATTAAATTTATTTGCGTCTTTGAATGAATATGAATTCAATGATTTACTTAGAAACCAATAAGGACAATTATTATTATCTTTATATACTAGTTTTAATCCGTTCTCTTATTGTGGCTTTCTATCACAATATTCTGGGACGGTACATCGTGTTTCAACTGTTTATCATCTCGCGAGTGTTGTGATGAAAAACAACAATAATACGATGAAATAAAACAAGTAATAAAGGACTTGTAATGTTGTTCTATGTGCTGGTAACGTAAAAGTTTTCGGTGCGAACAGTGGAATCGGCTAGCTGGGTTCAAATTCCCGCCTAGTCTGTTGCGTTCACTTTCGCAAAAATTCCTTTGAGGTAAGGCATGAATCCATCTATTCGCAGTTATCACTCAGTAACAATGGTCAACCACATTAACTTTGTTAATCATTATCCAACGCCGATGTTCTTTACAATGTATATTGCCTTCTAATCACACACACACACACACACACACACACACACACACACACACACACACACACACACACACACACACACACACACACACATGTTTGTGCGTGTATATCCGTGCATTCATGTGAATGTGTTTGTGTATTTATTACATAAACATTGATAGAAACTCTTACTTCTATCTTACAGACGAAACGTCGCAAGCCTCTCACAACTCCATCGCTATTACCATGGTAAATATTCTGGCATGCTACATTCCTTAGTTCCATCAGTTCTGACCTTCACAGCTAACACCCGCCATGATTCATTTATACTGGGAAAATCATACCCATTCCCTTAGTATTCCATTAGTAAGAAGGAAGTTCAATTAGGAAAGCTTCTTCCCAAGAACCACTACTTTGTGAAACAGACGCATGAGAGGATCTTTACTCGATCACTGCAATTTTAACCTCTTCAAGTCTAAGGTTAACTATTATCTTTCCTTTATATCGTCATAAATTACATTTATTATATTCCTCTCTTTTGTTCATGCAATAACCTCATTCAATAATCCTCTACCCTGAGTGGTTCTTGAACCTTGACTGGGTAAACAATTATTAAAAACGGACAAATAAAGAAATTTCTAGGTAATCAATATTTGAGAAAGTTTCGATGTTCTATCGCAAAGGATTTAACAGTTTTACTCCCAGAAAACCATTATGATGAAATAACTGAAATGGAACTGGACATGTGACAGTAAATATTTCAGCTGCATGAAAACTTCGAGATGAAATCTCGAGTATCTTGGTTTTTGTCAGTCGAAAATAGAGTTGTTGGCCTTTGCATATACTTCCTTGGTCTGGTAACGTAATACGATTTCCTGCATCGCCGTCCAGATTAGCATTTGGAATTTAATAATAATCATATTTTCATATTATTATATCGAGCAGCCATAAGCTATATTTCTTGTGAGTTTCAGAGACATATTTCTCCATATTTGTTCAATAGTACTATATGTGTTCATTCAGAAAAGGTGGTTTGTATGTTGTTTTATAAGGTGTTCACCCAGTGTCGCCTGCTGCCAGATTAGGCTAAACTGCTTGCATAAGGTATACGTTGTCGAGTAATGGCTAAAATTTCAGAAAAAAAATCAATGTTAATGAGTTTAAATTGCACCAGGTATTCCACTGCTATATATCTATGGATGCCTGCCAATAAGCAATAACGAGTAAGCCGGTCTGGCAAATTATTCTGAGGGAATTTGATCCTCACTATGAGCTCCAGTGCTGTGACCTTGTTTCAAATTAATTTTAGTAAATTCCTACAGGTGGTCTGTTTAGCAAGTTACTCTCCAGCGCCATTTTTAGTGAGCAGGATCATCACCAGGGACTTCATTATCATTGCTCCATATTAGAACAATTATAAATATCACATTCCGTTTTTCAAATAATCGGCTTGGCAACTAAAATAGAAAATCCAGAAAACAAAAAGATTAGAAAGTTGCCGATCGCTAGTGTCGTTTTGTAATACAGCTCGCAAGAAAGGAATGAATGTGCGCGTATTCTACTGCCATGGAATTAGACATTCACCTTTCTTATCTTAACTCTGATGGCGACTCTGTGCACGTATCGCTCCAAAACAGGCATAGGAATTCTCATCTGAAAGTAATGATATAAGCCAACTTGTAAATCATAGCTTTGTGAAGTTGGAAAGTTGTTGGAAATTCCTGACATGGTTTGATATTTTGGTTCTTGCTTACACACTTCCTAAGCACGGGTTGAGCATTATGCAAATATATACATTATGCAAATATATACTTTCTTTTCTTGCTAAGCACATGTGTGTATGAATAAGAGGTTTACAAAACCGTGTCTTGAAATAGATCCGATTTTTTTACCAGGTATGTCTGCCTGTCAATACACACACACTCGCGTGCGTGCGTACACACACACTCGAGTGCGCGCACACACACACACTCGAGTGCGCGCGCACACACACACACACATATATATATGATAAAAATATAGTTTTAAGTTGTACTATATTTATGTGTAAAAGTGCGCAATATCAGAGATATAGCGAATGTAAATTTAAAAGTGGACACTGCGATCAACATCAAAGTCTGTTTCATGCTTCAACGCAATATTCATGGCTTGAACATTGCATTGAGCCACTTTTATATTTACATTCGCTCTATCTCTGATATTGCGCACTTTTATCCATATAGTGTCCACTTATCTCTCTCTCTCTCTCTATATATATATATATATATATATATG